>QFEC01011794.1:26053-39924 GCA_003316585.1 Gomphus bonarii | reverse complement strand
TGGAAAAGTATGGAAAGTTCCAGAAGGTGGTGGAAATTCATAGAAGAACATAAACAGGAAACAACAACTGACAGCGATCTCCAACTGAACCCTGACAGCATGGCAATGGCCTCAGTGAGGTTGGGGATGTTGTTTGAGTTTGATGGCGACACTCTTGGAGGATTCAGAGCCAAGAATGGATTGGACAGAGATTGCAGGGGGTTGTGGTCAGAGGGTGTGTTGGGGGGATTGGGCATGTCCAGATATGGTGCTTGTGTGGGGTTTTCAGGATAAGTGGGGTTAGGGATGAGTGAGTACTCGGGAGCATAGATGGGACATTGGGTACATGGCATACAGATGCTTCTGAAATGGTTCCAAGGGTACAAGTGTATAGATTGCTTCAAGTGTTACATTTCATAGACAATGAAGAGTGAGAGTTTGAATATACTGTTAAGTCCAGAGTCAGAGACATCTTGTCCAGGGGTATTCTGGAGTGGTCAAGCTGTTGAAGTTGAGCTGGGGTATGGAGTCAAAAGGACTTGGCTTCAACTTATGTGTTGTGACCTCTTACATCATCCTGTCCCCGAACCCACGGAGTTGTTGGAGTGGAGTTGTGGAGTGAGAACAGAGGTAACAAGGGGAAGACTAAATCAATATTTGAACTAGAGAACTAGCTACGATTACATGGAGGTTTAAATACATTTGGAGTGTGGTATTAATATGGAGCAGGGTTGTCTGAATGCAGAGGGGATACTATATTAGGATGCATGGGTGCTAAATGAGAGATGGGGTTATGTGAAACTATAGAACATACTAGAAAATGATGTAGAAGATAATAGAAGGGATAACGTGGAGGTCCATGTGTGTGATGTGGAGGTCCATGTATCAGATTGATGATGTGGTGAGGATGACAGGGACAGAGTATGGAGTGTGTGGAGGTCATGTAGAGGGTGTCTGTGGTGCAGAGTACAACAGACGGGTGAGATCAATCCAGAGGGGCATGGAGATGAATAATTTATGGGCACTAAGGACAGAGATATATCAGAGGGGATCTGGGATCTAACACACAAGACCTCAACCTCACTCAAGCAATTACAATGTTTGCCAGTTCCCTGAATGCTCAGACCTCTAACCTCCAAAAATCTGAGAACCTGACCCCTTTATGACTCTGACCCCAAAAGCTTCAAATATTTTTCATCCAACTAGAGCTCAACTCCTGATACTGTACCAATTTTTAACTTGACTCCACTAAGGTCAATTATACCTTGTCTTTTCTTGAGGCAGTACTAGATCTCAACAATCATCTAGCTTGGATAGACAACTGGGCAGAATTCATCTCCGAGCTCTGAACAAATTTTGGTCTATTTGATTGAAGCTGACACCAAGAATGAACTTACTACATGAAAAGGAAATCCTTATGTAGGCTGTATGTCTGCAAAGCAACTCTACTTGCTTGTCACCTCTGCTCCCTTGTATACCCAAATTTTGAATTTTGCTCAAGTCAGCACACTACTTCACAAATAGTGAAGTAGTGGGTGTGTAAGAGAAGGAGTGCAACCACACTGTAGCAGCTGTCCATCACACTTGAACCCAAGGCACTATGTACTACTATGGATCATAATGGATCACATTGCGGACAATATCATAATTTTCCATTTTTGTCGTGATCATTGACTCGTCGCGTCTCTGTACCCTGAGACATTTCTGTGTGTCTCTCGTCGTGTATAATTCAATCTTATTGATTCCATCCTTCACATGATCGCCGAAATTCTCCTCGTCCTTGCTGGACATGATTCATCATTATTCCAAGGGTCGTCGATCAACCCATCATTTACCTCACTGCTCCATCCCGGTGAGAAACAAACTTTGGAATCCCTTGCTCAAATAGCCGTCCGATATCGACGGGTTCGTTCGTTTTGCAACTCATCGCTGAATTCCAAAAACAGATACATATGTGCCTTATGTTCCACTCTCAACTCTATTCTAAAGAGTGAATATGAGTATTTGGTTGTGGAGACTGAGTCCAGAATTCTTGGTCGTGACGATGCACTCGTAGGCAAAGGTTCATTTGTCCCAGTCTCGTCTATCCGAGCCATATTTGCCGAATGGGATGCCCCTCTCAAGGCTCTCGAGTTGTTTATCGATCGATTGGAAGAGCAACCCGAGTGGCCTCCAGGACCACTCGTTGATCTCCTCCTGGAGCGTGCGAGTTCAGGAGTAAATACGGTTGCGTTACTTTTCTCCCGTGTTTCCATCGCCGTACAAAAGCTGTGGTCGGCAGATCTCTCTGCATTCCTCATCCATGGCACTGTCTCCTCGGTGTTACCTCTCGCCGTTAAGAAATCGACGTCCTCATCAACTGCTGCAGTAACATACGTATTGCAAGATGGTGCAATTCCATCATGTGTCTCTAATCAGACACGTGAGTCAATCGTCTATGTCGGTCGAGCTGTCGCTACCGTGAAAGCAACACGAATATCCAAACAGTTTCCACGCAGCATGACAATTGAGCATGCAAAATTGCTGGATGGCGTTTACCCACAGGACATACACCGTTTCGATCGCGTCATTAGCGACGTGAGGAGTAATGTCAGCGAATGGCTGTGGCTTCATGTCCTGACACGAGAGGATGTAGAAAATGCCGTAGAGTCATTGTGAATAACTCTCACTTTCAATTGTAAACACGACTGACCGATCTGAATCTTGTAACCAGGGCAGACTATTTCTTGTTGCGAAACGGGGAGTTTGGTCTTGCTCTAATTCGGTATGTTCACAATACTTTGCCTTAATTTATTTAATCCCTGTCTATTTCAGAGAATTCGAGCGACTCAAAGTATCAAGAATGACAGTGATTCCCTCTTCCAGACATAATCAGATGATCCGTGAGCAAGATTTGCACTTAGCCATGTTGCGTGCATCTTTGGGCACATCAGCTCAGCTTGATTCCACCCTCACTCGCCTCCGGTTTGTCTTACCCGCTGGACCGCTTCATCCACTGCTACCTCCTCTTCAGTCTTCCAAGAACGCACAGACACAACAGCCGACAGTATTTGACGATATGCTCTTGGGCACACAGCTCAAGTTGACATATATGCTACCATGGCCGTTAGACCTCTTTCTTACCCCAGCTGCTCTCGTGTCTTACAATTCTCTGTTTGCTTTTTTGTCGACTATTCGAAAAACTCACGTTCGCGTGTTAGACACTTGGGTGTCCCTGTCAAATGCACAACGGGCTCGTCGGCGATGGACGGGAACAGGTGAAGGTGGCACTGAAGAAGATCGAGAGGTAAGAGAGAGGCTCTTGAGGTGTGGTTGGGGTTGCGCCAGAACGATGAATTGGTTCCTCGAGGCTGTAATGGAATACGTTTGGTGCGACGTAGTCGATGAAGAGTACGTCAAGCTGAAAAACCAGCTCAAGCGAGCGCAATCCAAGGACAGTCGTCCTCCAGCTACACCCGACGCCCAAACAGGGCACGATCCAGCTGCAGTGGGACACCTTGACTTTAATACCCTCCGGTTTCTTCACAATGTTTACTTGAATCATCTTCTCAACAACACTCTCATTGCACAACCATTGTTATCATATACACTCAGGTCAATATTCGAATCTTGCGAGCTGTTTGTAGCACAGATAGAAAGATGGGGTGGGGACGTCCTTCCCCCATTGCTCTTTGAGGGGAGTATATCACACGGTGGTGGTATCCATGTGGGAGAAATGGTTCGAAAGAGGTGGGAGACTATGAAGGAAATCAACGAGGTATGTGTACAATAGATAGATTGGTCCCTACATTGACGCGACAAATATAGAAACTGACAACACTACTGGAAACATTCTATGAACAGCTGTCACTCATGATTTCACAACCTTTCGGAGTGGGCGGAGACGTCTCCACACGTTCATTCATGATGAGTACCACATCTGCGACACTTCAATCATTTGCACGTCCCAATGGAGTGAAGTCTGAATCTTATGATGGTTTCGGGGAGACGAGACGACATGTAGAACGTTTACTTCTGCGACTGGACTTTAGTGGTGGCTTTTCCAAACCACAGACTGCAGTTGAGGATAAGGCAAACACTGGCGAGATTTTGCGACAAGGCGGCCTGGCATAGGTAGTCCCTAGGAATAACATTGATATTCTCCCAGGTTTGGACACGGTCCAATTAAAAAATAGATATAAGCTAGATATCTCACCTGTATATGACGCAATTCGAACGTCATTCGCGTATCATTCAGCTCTTTTAAATAGTAAGGTCTAGTCTGTGCTCTAACGCTGTTTTATCATGTCCGTTACTAAGGCTTTCCCTGCTGCGAACGAGGAGTATGTGAAGGACTTTAATAAGCGCAAGCTTGGAGGTCTAGCATTACCTCCTAGTAAGAAGGTGCGTTTTGAATAACTAGTACTTTACTTCTTTGCTGGTGAAGACACTCTTATAAGTAACTTAACGTACAGCTGATTATCGGTAATCCAAACTACATTTACATTAAGCTCAGGATGCTGAATTCACTTGCAAAGTAACATGCATGGACGCACGGATTGAGTAAGTGATTCACTAGTAACCTTGATCAAGTTACTTATTGTTTAATAGCCCAGCTGCCTCACTTGGGATTAAGGAAGGAGATGCGCACATCATACGCAATGCAGGTGGATGCGCGTGAGTTAGTCCCTGAGATTGATTAGATAGGCATATCCTGATGAAATCAATTCACATCGAAGACGTGATGCCATTCGCTCCGTTCTCATCTCACAGCATCTCCTGGGCACCCGCGAAATAGCCGTCTTCCATCATACAGGATGCGGGATGTTAACGTTCACATCTGACCAATTTCAATCTCACCTCAAGGTAGACCCTTGTGATGCTATTCATTGTACAGTCAGGCTGATGTGGACTTGTGAAATAGGAAAAGTACCCTGATCATGGGAAAGAGATTGAAGCCACAGATTTCTTGACCTTTCCCAAGTTGGAACCAAGCGTCAAGGACGATGTTGAATATTTGAAGCAGCACCCTCTCCTCGTGGAGAACACTAACGTCACGGGATGGATTTACGAGGTTGAAACAGGCAAGGTATGATTCCTCGCTCCGTGATCTTATCGTCTTCCAAAGTTCAACAACATTTCTCAGGTTTATCAGGTAATATGAGAATGAATCATTTCAATGGTTGTAAATGATAATGACTCGGAACGATTGGATTTGAGACACCGCCAAATGTATAACGTCCATGATATGATCACTCAGTAAATTGCTTGCAGTGAATCAGTCACTCACCTGAATTTCCAATGATATATGCAGTCGAGCTCGACTTTCCTAATCCAAAATAAGTCCATCTTTTTCGTGATCAGTTGTCATCCGATTGTTGGACTGTCGTCGAGGATGCTACCGTTCAGATGTTGATGTTTCCGAGCGCCTCCTTCGAATAAGGTAATTAAAAACAATGTATTGAACAGATGGCGCCTCGCCAGTGCCATATCGGCCAACGAGACATTCTAACCTTTTCCCTGATCCGAATGCCGAGAGGTCGAGACTTTCTAACTAGGAACAGGACTAGTCGAAAAGTCGCCACTCGCGAGAGCTGACGCCCAGTGCGACCCTAAGTATTTACCTGACATATAGCATGGACATGTTGATGAAAAACATCGATCCAAAAAATAATATTGATTGTTAACATATTCTCTGACTTGTCTCTCTTTTCCATATCATCTCTGCCAGGCAATGGTCATGTGCAGAAAGTTACCCAGTGCGAACGCGGAGTACGCCAAGGAGTTTAAAAGACAAAAGTTGGGAAATTTACAGTCATCACCCAGTGCAAGAATGATACCGAGTTGCAACTTAATTAGTGATGAATGAACTCCTCGCCATGCAATTGATCATGGGTAAAGCCACTGGGCTATATTATTCATGACCTAGTTCTAAATCTACTTGTAAAGTAACATACATATGCGCAATGCGGCTGAACCTGCGTCAGTCCCAAGTCGATCATGTAGACCTGTGCTAATGGAAGGTGTGGATGCAATTCGCTCTATCCGGTGGGGACCCGCGAGATCCTTGTATTCTACCATACAATGCGGGATGTTAGTATTCATCTGATAAATTTCACACCAGAGAGCATGATGCTTACAAGTAACTCACTTGACTTGGGACTGGAACTAGGAGAAACACCCTGACCAAACAAAAGAGATTGAAGCCATCGACTTCTTGACTTTCTCCGAATTCACCGGTTGGGTTTACGGGGTTGAGACCGGCAAGGTGTGAAGTTTAGCTTGCTTCTGTCTTCTTCGTAAGACAGCACAAACATGTTTTTAGGTTTATTAAGTGGATTAATGCATATATATTGGATAGCTGGCGTTGGTAAAACTAGCTGGTCTGGAACTTGAGCTTGGATTTTTACAAATCAATTCATCCTCTGATGTGGTTGTATTACAACTATCAGCTCCTAGGCCATAATGGACACATTACATGTTGTATATAGGCAGCAGGCGAGTAAGGGCGAGTGACTGCCTACAAAGCGGACATTCAGACTACAGAATATCACATTTAGTGAAATCGAATGATTGGGTAAATAATGCTTTTACCTTGTGCCTCCCCCAGCTAAAGATACAACTCCAACAAAAAAGATGCCCACATTCTGTAGCACATGTCGATATCCGTTCTTCTAAACAGAGCGTGCATCGACGAGCAGCACGGTCGTGAGTTGAGAGGGCAGAGACGTCTAGTATAGTATGTTTGTCCTCTTCCGCTGGGATTGTCTCGCTCTCGTCTATGGACACAGTAGCCAGAATAGAAGATACACTTCGTTCATCTATAGTGGGCTCCCCGGGAGAATTATGCTGCACGGGTCGTTTTTCAAGTTTGGTCATACTTGTAAATGTATCGATTGACAAGAGTGACCGAATAGACACTAAGAGGCGATATCCTACTTTGATGGCAAGCATTAGTCCCAAAAGTGAGTATGATGGGGGTGTAACATTCGGATTCGGTGCCAGAGTCGATATCTGCCAGTGTGCAGATTTATCATTTGCGTGAGTTTACGTCAGTGCCATTGACTTACATGGCGTATTCGAAATATCCTACTTGCTAGGTCATAATAGGTCCCGCGAAAGTAGAAGGCAGCTAAATTGATTTCCGAGATAATATCCAACGCCGTCGGGAGATGGTGTAACAACTTGACGATCCACGATCCAGGGAACAACTCGGTCAAACGCGGAGTCAACCGATTGATTAAATAGGGCGGCAAAGTGCTGAAGAGGACCAGAGCAAAGTGGACCTGCATAAATGCTTGGCTCGCACAAAGTACCTGAAGATATATGTGCCAATACTCACTCTTCTGGGAAGACCCAACGACTTTGAATGCTTCCAAATGTCGGTATACTCCTCCCCAAGGGTTTGTGGAGCTAATATGGGAGGTAGTCGGGAGGAGGTACTAAATATTTAAACGACTTACCATAGCATGTCGTCAAACCAAAGTATGTGATTTTTGATAAAAGCTCAATCTCTTTCTCCCATCGTGATAACCACCGTGTTCCTGATGATTCCACATAAGTAATATTTAAATGTCAACGACATAAAACTCGCCAAACGAAGTTCGGAAAAAGACATCTATTTGTTCACGAAGTGAGGCGACATGAAACAAATCTCGTTGATTCGCTCTAACTTTATCAGAATTACGAGAATAGTCATGTAACGAGAGAGAAAAATGGACCGACTTATTTGAGCCTGGTTTGGTGTAGGCAAGCGCAAGGCAGACATGTCGGAAGTTCCCGAACTCCTTTTAATTGCATTTATCTACCTCTGACATCCATCGCTTGTTGTGTATCATGCAGCGTGTGCAGACGAACGAGCCATCTGTATGGCAGAAGTGTATGTTTATGTTAAAAGTTCATGTCCACATGTTCATCTGATTTGGAAATGAAACCACTTGAAGTAAAGTACGGGTTTAATATCTATGTTTTAGCAAACTATCTCCAGCTTATCCCGGCAGGATGGGTGCCCTCATGGGTGGAGGCGTCGGTTTAACGATCGGTTTCATTTTTGGGTCGTACAGCATCCTTAGGTTCGGACATATTTATTTCCTTAGAAAACATGTAATATCTGCTACAGAACAGGTGCAGGTCCCCGCGGCTTTTTGGCTACACTGTCTCAATATATGTTGAGTAGTGCCGCTACCTTCTCATTCTTCTTAGCCATTGGATCCGTACGTATGTTTTCATGAAGAATCGATAAACAAGGCTCAGCGCACAAAGGTCATTCGAACCGAGGGACAATTGGGTCCAGCCTATGCAGCTCGCATGCACTTATTACCACCTCACCTAGCGTCCCGAGCAGAAGGTGCAGCTTTGATAAAGGCGCGATGGGAAGATGAGAAAAGGCGAACAAATTCAAGCCACAGTTCATAAAATTCCGTTTTGGTAGGTGAGACTGGACATTCAAAACCAGATATTCACCTTTCCCCTTGCAGCATCTTCACTCTATCTTGTTCCGAAGATTGATCTTGGCTGTATGAAATTCGCAAAAGAGCACCGTTCTGTAGTCAAAGAGCAGCATCCTTGATGACTTGTCAGTCGTCCTGGTATTCACAACATCCGGATTTTTGTAGCCATAACAATACTTCTGACCAATCTTTGACTCTCCAAATACCTTTTGGAAGCTGTATTTTGTCTCCTTTCCACCACTCTGGACTTCGACCTAATGAGATCTCGTGTTGTTGACGCTTATCGAAGCTCATCATGTCTTCAGTTGTCTCTGCAGTGGAGGTTCTTTTGCCCCAATCGTAGTCGCCAAACAAAAGGGCTGGCGTTTGTCCTGCTGGGGCCGTCGCACATCCAAGTACATTTTCCACCGAATCGTCAATCAGAAGACTGGCGGCAAGTTCTCGACATATCTGAATACGAAAGTGTGAGTTCGGGTCAACGATCTTGATCACGGTGGCACAGACTTCGCCCTTCGAGTAGTACCGCTTTTTCACAACTCCATTGTTAGCTTCCCAGGTCACGAATTCTTCAGAGAAACGAATGCTTTCGAAGACACCTATTGAGATTAGGGCACCGAGTCTGGATCAATAAAAATGCAAGAGTCTGACCAGGCAACCACTTGTTTACCCATGCTGTTGTTTGCTCACGGAGCTCGAGGCTGCGTGTCGTCACAATGGCAAGCCGGAAACCCAGCGCACTAAGAGTTTGCGCTGCCTCTATGGCACCCAAAACTGGTGCTACTTGAAGAAATTCAGCAGACGCATAGAACATGTCCGCTTTTTCTTTCGTCATCAAGGGATCACCCCACCCAGGGTTCTGCAAGAGACATTTTAGCGAGGAAAAGGTCGGAGAAGGCGAATTATCTTGACCTTCCACCAGTGGTAATCTGCCTTCATATTCGGACATATTGTATCCTAGAAGCGATAATTTCACTCACAATGAAAATCGTCCTGTACCGTGTGGGTCCCGTAAACCTTGTTGTGCCCTTATATCGGTAGTTTTCCTAGTTTTGATCTTTCGCGCGCGGACTCTATAGTCAAGATACGTACATTTGGCTGCGGCTGCGTTAGTCTGGCATAACACATCGTCTAAATCAATAACAAGCAACGAATTTTGTGGAATTTGCGGCATTTCATCCATAATATAATCGTCTTCCTGCGAAATTAAAGTAGAAATGCCGCAGACCGGCAGAAATTATACGGCGGACAAGGTTTGTGCCTATTATCACCTAAGGTTTCGGACATAGAATAGTGTTTAGGTCGCCGGAGATCCCAATCAAATACTCATAAGGTACTTTTAATAAAATATGTGTAGGCGGCTTATAGTTAGGAACCGGAGAGAAATCGAGGGCTCTCCGATCATTATTGTCTAGTTCTCGGTGATCACACTCCCACCAACTATATCCAACACTTTCCAATCTACTTTGATGCCTCTGTCATTAAAAATCCGGCTGGCGTCTTCTGCAATCTGTGTAAACCCTTTTGTAGCCAGAGCAAGGATTGTAGGGCCAGCTCCTGAAAGGCAGATGCCTAATAAACCTTCATGGGTTAGCGGGGTAATGGTAGACGTGACTTCAGGAAGGCCTGGTATCTTTATTTACAGAGCCAAGTATTAGAAAGAGATAAAACACAAATGAAATATCATACCAATCCCTTGCGGTAAGGTTGGTGTACACGATCCTTCATTGCTTCATACGTCAATTCAGGATCTGGAGGAGATTGCGCCAAGGCTGTCGTTAAAACAGCCAATCGTTGCATGTTGAAGACCTATGTGGCAACATTAAGTGACAGATGCAAGTAGTTCCCTGGAAGACAAACCAAATCTTTTCTAGAATAAGTAAGTGGTAACACTTCCCGAGCTTTTGCAGTGCTAAGTTCAAAGTGCGGGATGATAGCTAAAGCGCGGATTTCTTCCGCCCAACCAAATCTGACAAAATGCCCTATGCCTAAGGGAGGCATAGGTGGGTCTCTCCCCCAATTCTCATCAGCATCTGGAGGGTATTCAGGTAACACTTCTGAGAGTGGTACAGAAGCTGCCTCTGTCGCCGCGCTATCTAGCTCGCGAAGGTAAGAGCCCACGAAGCCGCCCACCAATGCCGCTGTGACGTTATCAGGATGTCGTTCGACCATGAGAGCAAAGTCCAACATTCGAGACACGGAGAGGTTGAGATTCCCTAGGGCGTTCCCTAAGAGAACTCCTGCAATGACAGCAGCACCTGAAGAGCCTAATCCACGGCCGAATGGAATTTCGTTGTGTGCGTGCATGCTCATGGAGGGAAATTTCTGAATTCCATGACACCGTAAAACGTAGAGCGCAACACGGGTGGTGAGGTTTTTATACGCATCGAGAGGGACCTCGTTTGCTCCTTCGCCCGAGTATGTGATCACGGGCCCGGGCGTGATCAGCACCGGTGGATCTGCTGATGAAGATACGGTCACGGTCAACGTTAGATATAAAGACAATGAGAGGCCGACAACATCGAATCCTGGTCCAATATTGGCACTAGTTGCAGGTACTTTTATGGTAAACCGTCGCCGTGGGTCACTCATCGGAGTTTTTATATTTTAAGTTTCTCCATTTTTTGTTTATGGCCACATTCAGTTCATTGCTGCCAGCGTTAGTGGATGTATTAGAGACGAGCCAACAGCAAGATGGCCACGCGTCCAAACAGGCTCTTCTGAATTCTGCAAGTTATTACTTCGAGTACCCAAGGATAAATTCTTATTTTTAATGCCGACAGACGAATGAGTTCAAGGAGATATTAACAAAAGCAAAAGTATTGGCCGCCAATCTTCCTGGTGGAGATATGTCATTGTTAGATCAAGACGAAGTTATTCAAATGCTCGAAAAGCTTCGCGACTATAAACGGCAAGTTCATGTTTAGAGCATTTTCGCTTGGCAGTTGTTGATGACTTTCGTAGGGCTCAACTTTCCCTTTTCTCCCGTTTGTCAACGTCTACAAAGGAAAGTGATGAGAATAATAAGGGGAATATTTAAAAACATATGTCATCTTGAAAACTCGTAAGAAACGTAAGAATTTGTATCTGGGTATCATGATGTTGGAATCTGGATATCATTAACCCCCAGCGGTGAGGCACACTGCTCTCATTGCCACCAAGTGGTTACCGACTTCCTCAAATGGAAGGTTCACCGTGAACAATACGTCGCTCCTGTCGTTATTCAGATATACGGGAAGATTGACCGTCGACTTTGTAGTGTCATCGGAAGGCTCCACTTGTACCCATCGCAACTGCGATGGACCCAATCGGACAGATTGCCCGTTATTCAAAGACAAGCTATTGTCCGCATAAGCTGCACCTTCCAGCATGAGACCTAACATGATTTTAGCCACAAATGAAGTACGATGGTATATATGACTCCACCATCGACAATAAAAGCTTCAGGATCTTGAATCTGCTCCAAATCCAGTCTAAGGTCGAGGGTCTCTAAGGACCATTTCTTGCGGTGCGCCACTGCCTGCCTTGTAGCGGTGACATACGCCTCTGGGTAAAACAAACCACCCAGCCAAACCTCAAGGTCCTTGAGAGAGTCGAGTTGCGCAATGCGTTCGAGTTGGTCTAAACGACGACCTAGATTAGGAATCCATTGCGAGACGGCAGTCGTTCGTGTCACTTTATACCGTCGCCAATGATCAGGGATGGTTCCTTTGAGAGTTATCAATATATCATTCTCTGGCCTAGTACGATTAACCTACCTTTAGTTAGGTGACTCATAAGGCTACGGAGATGGTTCGTCTGCTTGAGTGACCCGTCGCACACTTTGATGACATCTCTCAAGTCCTTCCTAACTTGAACAAGCAACTTACGTCCGACATTGCCCTCGCGAGCGAAAAATCGGAATAACGGATCCCTATTGTCTCCCGTCTGCTTCTGCAAAACCTTCAGGGCCTAATGAAATAATTCAAGTTAAATGCACCTATTAAGAAGTCATGTTACTGACCTCGGGCAAAGTAGCCAACCATTCTTGACAATACTGCAACAGGCTTCGCATCCATGCGGGTTGCTGGGATGCGCCAGCTGTGGAGGCAGTGATGGCAGTTGTCTCATTCTCATCGTCGTCCACAAGTGTTCTCATTTTCCGCAATTTTCCTAGCAGCATATTTCCTGTTACAATGGTCAGCTGGTTGGTATATGGGCTGATGCATTTTGACTTACCCTGTGAAACAGCAATCACTCGCTCGGCGGTGGGAGGAAGACTGAGCCATGATGGTGGCTCCCTATCCGGAAGACCCTGTACCCAGGTCAGGAAGTGTTCCATCTTGGTTCCTTCTGGCACGGTTAATGTCTGCTGGCCATCGGTAAGGGGAATGAGATCGAAGTCAACGTTGTACGCTGTAGCAGTGAACAACCGGTCAACAAAGGCATCCAGTACTCTCTGGTCGAAATCGCTGTCAATTCTGCCTCCATAGACAGACTGCTTGACCAGGGTCCTAACTGCCTCCCAGGGGATGGACGCAGGATCTACGTTCGCGCGTCCTTTGGAAACGGAGTTCAACCAAGTGTCAATAGTACCAAAAGCAGCGGCCATGTCTGAATCGTTGAAATCGTAGGTTTTGCTCCACCCAAGAGGCACATACCGCAGCCGCTCCTGCACTATAGCGTGGAACCATGCAAGCAGGAAATAGAGCCGAACTTTCTCTGCTGGGCCCTGAGTGAGTCGAGAAGTTGGAATGCTTCGTAACGAATCAAGCAAGTTGGCTTTAATTCCTGGCGGAGGTTCGTTCATGAATATACGAGATTGACGTAATAAGTTCACAGGAATAACAGGATTTGCTTCCATCGTCAGGAAAAGGCGGAAATTGCGGTGAGGATTGAGGCTTTGAAGTCGCTTTTCCAGTTGGCCGAGCCAAGAAGGCGCCAGATGCACATTCTTCAATAGCACCCAAGTCCCCTGACGAGCAGCCATAGCAATGGCTTGATCAGCCAAGGTGAAGCCTTCTTGTGATCCCATCGCCACTGGTGTGCATTTGACGCCTGTGTTCTGGACCAAGTTGTCCACTCGATAGCTGGCGTCGTACCCTGTGACAGATACCAATGACAAAGGGGTGGCCGGCTGGACTTCGTTTGAGACGATAGCACCTAAGTCATAGCTCGATTCAACGGATAGATCAGCGGCAAAAACCACTTTCACAAAAGCAGCAGTTCCTTGAAGCAGTCGATCAGGTCGAAAACATTTGATTAATAGCAAGTTTCGAGTTGCTCTAACAACCGCTGAAGGTTGATGCTTGTTAAAATTACGTTTGTGTTATTCTTTATTCCTCACCTGAAACAGGGTCCCATGGCCAGGGGACAAAATTCTCTGGGTTTTCGGCTTCCAAAAAGGGCACCCATTCGCTTTCATGTTCTATCAGATGGGTTTGGACGGGTTTGAATATAGGGTTGCGCGAGTAAGTATGTAGACGC
>QFEC01011794.1:0-25627 GCA_003316585.1 Gomphus bonarii | reverse complement strand
GTTTCCTCTACCTTGCGCGTAATTTCCGCGGCTTCTCTTTTCAGAGTCTCTAGAGTGTCGATTACTTTGTCGTCGTCAAGGATATTTCCGCTGGACTCATTGAGCGCCTGGAGGAGCAGCTTTTCCAAGGTTCGTAAGCGCAGGCGGAACTCGCCCTGCACTTTCATCAAATCCGTTCTCTTACGGTCGGTTTCCGGACGTTCTACCTTGAGGACCTGGTCTAATGACTGGCTCTGCAGACTGCTCCGTGTCATGGTGAAGTTCACGAATGTGACACGGCTACATATGTCAGGGGAGAATTCAACAGAAGGGTCCCTAGTTGATAAAAACATAGTGAATGAGGGAGAGAAGTCAATGTCTTGACTTCCTAGTCGGATGAGGACCCGGCCTCCGGTTCGCCGTATTTCTTTGTTGAGGACTGCATTGAGTATCGGATCGAGGTGTTCCACATCCTGGATGAGGAGAGCATTTCCAAAACGAAGAGCACTCTCTAACACTTTGAGGAAAGCTTCATCCAAGAAACTGGTGACCGTAATTTTTCGTTCTTTATATTCGTTCAGGAGGAAGGTAGTCGCTTGACCGGTTGGATCAATAATGAGAGGATAACGATTGAAGCGTTTAAGCATTATGGCATTTTCGGTACAAAGTGTATCGGAAGGCAGTGATTTTGACTGCCAACTGAGGCGGTCATCAGGAGTCGAGAGGTATTCTGTTAACGAAAGCTCGGGCTTGAATTTGATATTGGCATCTGCTAAGTGACCGGACCATTCCTGCCACATGCCTTCACGATAAAGTTGGTCAAAGAATCCACCGTAAGCGACGAAGGCAGCAGACAACAGTACGTCCCCAACAATAGTACTCATCTCCGTCTCAAAAGTGCGACTTCCGGCTTCCCAACGAGCCCTTTCAGAAGACAAACTTTCGAGTAGTGTCATACTCCGATCTACCTTGCTTTGCACACGTTCCATCTCAGCCTTGATGGATTGAGTTTCGCTGATAAGCAACGCATACTCTTCTTTGTACCTTTTGATGCTAGACTCTAATTCCGAGATCATTTCCACCATTTGGGCAGCTTGTAGTTTAGTTTCCTCAGCCTGATTTTCGAGCGATTGGACTTCATTTCGTAGAGGCTCCACTCGGTCCAGGATTTCTGAAAAACTGATTTGGGCAATGACCCATTTAACGACTGGTCCACAAGCCTTGCTGGCACGATTAACAGTCTCATAATTGTATGATGGTCGGCTCAGGTACTCCTTCTTCATGAATTCCCGGAGCTGCTTCGTGAGTTGTCGATTTGTATCAAAACCTAGAATCCTCTGCTGAAAGTTGTCCTGGCGAATGATGCCTTGTACTGTGCGCCAACTGTCCACTTTATGGCCCAGAATAGTGCAAGCTGATTCCATGGCTAACTTGACTGCCTCTGGAGGGTTTGCCATGGCTCTAACTTCTTGCATTTGATTGCGACGGATATTGTTGACTGCTGCTTGTGCTTCTAAGACCGCAGGCTCGGCATTAGCTAGGTCTGCAAGAACAACCGAGCGACGCTGTTCAATATTCCGATCCTGCTCCGCTAAAGCAGCTTGAATCTCAATCGAAGCCGCTTTCTTTTGTTCGGCCTCCTGTTGATCTGCTACCATTCGTCTGAGTTTCTCGTTTGCTTCGGCATCCTTAGCTTGCAGCTGTTTGCGTTTCATCGCGAGACTCTTCCGTAATTCTTCCACTTGTGTCACGGTATCGCGCAGCTTGTCAAGGCCAACATGAAGATGTCGTTGTTGTTCCTCTAATTCATCGCGCTTTTCAGAGTAAAGGCTGACGTAGTGGTGAAGGCTAATGTGGCTTGCATTAATATACAAAAACCTTAGTGAGAAGAGGAGACTCACAAGTCCAGATAATGTCGAGGCGTCACATAATTGTAACGACCCTGACGACGACTCAGTCGAGTGTTTATTTGATAAAGAGTCTGGTGAACATGAACAAGGGCGTTCACAACCGCTGTGCGATGGACAGGGGGCATCTCTAGTTGGCGGTATGCCATGGGGAAATGCACTGGTGGCACATAAGAGGGAAGATCCAAATCAAGGGATCGGGTGAACTCCATCCCAACCTGATAAAAGGCTTGATCGTTCCAATCGCCAAACCAGTCTAAAACGCATCGGTTAAACAATGCCGGAGAAGTAGCAGCTCGAGAGGCCAATCCGTTTTCTGGAGGGTTCATGGTAAATACGACATGTAAATTCTTGGCAACTTGCTGGGTGAACCAGCGATAGAGTTCCTCGTGAGAATCCAGCATTAAACCATCACGTTGAGAGCCTTCCTTGCAAGCAGTCATTAGAGCGGAATGTTCGTCTCCTTCAAAAAGACCCGGCACCTCTGCGTTAGCGAGGAGAGTGTTCATGCGCTCGAGAAAACCTGAGTCAAGGACATTCGATTCATCCATAATAAAACATATTTTTTCGCCCTTAGTACCAGCACGTCGGAGCACCGTTCGTAAGTCATCGTCAAAGTCGTCTCCCGTATATTTATTCGAAACCTTGATTTGAAAGATACTGAGACCATTCATCCAAGCAACGAAACGAGACAGTGTTGTCTAGACTTCGATGTTAGAGGGTTCAAAGTAGAGAGGCACTACTGAAGACTAACCTTGCCACTGCCACTTACACCAATTAAAAGCAAATGTCCCTGAACTTGACGAAAAACACGATCAATCCGTAAAACATGGTCCAGAACTTCATTGAATAAGACCAGTGGCACATCCAATTCTTCTTCGTGAAAAACGCGAAGACGGGCTTTAGTGTATTCCCTTAACTGTTCACGATCGACGGCCACATAATTTTTAGAAGTCCAATTAGAAAACAGTATGGGCCTTGACAATGCCTCTTCACGAGTAATCGTTGGGAAATTCTCCATTGCAACTGAGTCAATGTTTTCATCCGTCCACTGCTTTTCATCTTCGGTGACAAGTCGATCTTGGAAGAGACGGAGAGCTTCATGAGCCCAGACACGTACTAGTCCTTCCACTGAAAGCATGTCCAAAGGCTTGATAGCTTCATAGAGACCGCGCACCCATCTTGTAAGCTCCCGTGGGCTATAAACATAGTGCGCCTGGATGTCGGTAGTGAATCGTTTTTGAGACGCCAAATAAAACGCCACCATAGCGTCTGTAAGAGGTTCCGAGTAGGCACGTAGATTGGGTACAACTTTGAGCATTGCTCGGTTGTAAGTACCATAGATCTGCTTTAAGGAAACTTCTCCAGGGTAGTCAACCATGATTAGTGGCGCATGCCGAAGGAAGCGATGGCTCAGCGGGACACGACCAGGATCAGTAGGAGGGTTACATGCTCCAACGAATTGAATGCGCTCTAACTTTACCCACGCCATATCGGTGGTCCGATAGTAACCACCAGACTCTACTAACTGACGGAGGAAAGAAATAACTCTCTGTGTCCCATACTTGTCTGGAGCAGGTAAATTAATTTCATCGCAGAACACGACCAACCAGCGACCGATCTGTACAGGAGCTAGGATAACTCCATTCGGAGTCTTCCGGTACTCACAGTACTGCTCAAATGTCTTCAATATAAGCTCTGGGGTTGTTGCACTAGAAAAGTTGAGACCAACGACCTCCATGTCAGGTAGTTTGCGCAACGCGCTGAAAAGAGTCATGGTCTTTCCCGATCCAGGCGGTCCACAAAGCATCAAAGGTTTATGTTCCGAGAGCCATGAATACAGGACTTCTTCATGGCGTACAGTGTCCATAGTAGGAACGACAACATCGGACGCTGTCACTGCGTGAGCCTCGATCTCTATGATCGGAACTTTCGACTGCCACGCTACCCAATCTCCAGAGGCGACTTGGACGTCATAATCAAGAAGAGAAGTGCCAGAAGATAGTGGGGGAAGGTCAACGCCAGTATGGCCACGTAAGAAGTCCCCAATTTCGGCGCGAAAATCCAGTTTTGCATCTCCTGAGAATGCCCAAATGATGCTGACAAGTAGTCTCTTCGTAACGTATTGTTCCACGCGCTCATTTGAGAGAGGAAAATCCGGGTGCTGGTTGTTGTATTCGATTACGTTGCGCACCGTTTTATTGACAAGTGAAAACAGTGTGCTGAGGGCTCGTGTAGGAGTGAAATCCATAATGTGCTCGATAGATTCTGCGAAGTCCAGAGCTGCAGTCACAAGACCATCTTCTGCAAAATAAGGCTCCAAGATCACACCAATACTGCGCTGGATAATGAGATTAGGAGACATTGATGACTCCGTGGTTAAGGCATCTGTGCGACGAGAAGGATTGTCAAATGCATCCTCATCATCTGCATCCAAGGCTACGGTTGCCAAAGTTTCCAGGTAATTTCGATAAACCATAGGTGGGTCGATTACATCTTCGCTGAACCAAATCATCCCACAGCGACTGACCGTTGCGAGGGTGGCATACTTCAAATGTTCAACCTCGAACATGATGCGCACGTTTGGAGGAAGATTCAAACGTTCACCATTGGGAAGAGTGAGCAGTTTGTTATCATCCAAAACACTAGAAGAGCTGGCTGAATGGTCGCGAAATAAATATAAATATATTCACGAACCTGTTCAAGTTCTCTACCCATTCGGGATCAACATCCCCATCGAAGATAATCCAGTGTCTCTTGCTGCTTTCTCCACGCACGTCATCCACAATCTTGCGCAGAATGTGGGTGAATAACCCATCATTCCACTCACGTGTAGTAGGATCAAGAGTACCATACAGGGCGTCCTTGTGCATAGCCTTGGGGTCGATAACGTATGAGACGCCCTCAGTTCCATCCAGTCGTTCTAGCGCAGCCATGAGAACTTGCCAGGCATTAGTTTTGCCGCTGCCAGAGGGTCCAACCATCATGAGTCCGTGTTGAATTTTTTGGATTTGGTAAAGCTGCAGAATCTTGGCAATCCAACGTTGTCCAACAACGAGCCTACGTTCTGCACAAACTTTAATAATTTGTTCACGTAGTGCATCAAGGTCAACTGGGAAGTAATCAACCCCCGGGAATACATCGGCAAGCAGACTGTAGAATATTCAGATGTAGTCTGTCCTCCATTAAAACACGTACCTTGTCAACAAGGGAACATCATCCGCAACTAGTTTGGGAACAATGGTCTCGGTAACACTTTGAATGAGGATAACTTGTTCTGAAATGCTATCTGACAATCCCCCTGTGGAACCTTCGCTTGGGTCGCCCATTGCACGAATTGACTGCAATCGCTCGCGTTTTAAAATACCAGCGCTTGCAAGTACCGCTTTGAGAGCTCGAAGTCCAAAGTCATAATGAGGCTGCGAAGATAACTGCTCTGAGCACAGGTTGAAAAATGGAACAATTTTGGAAGCCAAGGTCTCGGCAGTACGGAAACCTTGAGAGAATAACATAACCTGTGCGATTAATTCACGGTCGGGTCGGGTCATTGCCATACTTGTAGTTTTTTTATTTAAGTAAGAAGCTGCTGTGGGTTTGACAATGACTCACGGACGGAAAAGTTTTGTTAGATTGGGAGGCAGTGTGGAGCGACCAGCGTAGTTAGGGTTGGTGGTGATGAAAATACCTAGCATGCGAAATTTTAAGCATGTTATGCCCAGAGAATAGAGGCGATGTCTACGACACACCAATATTTGGATTGATCTTGAGATTCTTGCCTACAAGCTCGATTTCTGTATTCGGATTCTTGACCAAAGATGCCAACCCCTGCTGTATGCTTTGGACTTGTTGTGAGACAGCACTTAAGATTCTTTCTTCGAGTCGATTAAACTCGTCAAAACAACCCCAAGCTCCTACCTGACACAGCCCAACAAATATACGACCCATGGCCTGGAAGTCAAACGTTTCGTCACAACAAAATACGAGAACAAAACGGCCCAGCTGGACACCCAGCGCTTTCACCGACTCAGTCTTGCCTTTAAGCCACATAAGATATATTTATCACATGAAATGGTCAGCTCACCGGTACCAGCAGGCCCAAAAGGAGACCCGCCCAGCTGACTATCTAGGGCCTGGGTCAATGTCAGATAGCACTTGTCTGTTAACGGCGTCTGAACCAATCTATCCGGGACTCCAAGATACTCCCATCCGTATGGAAATTCTGCGTTGGCAAGGTGGATCTTGAGCCTGTGCAACGGACTGTCGAATTTTCCATCCAAGTCAAGATAAAATCTCATTTGGTAGAGCCATGGAAACCCCTTATTGTCACTAACATGTTGAGCAACAAGGGTTCGTGTAACGTCGCGTTGATGAACAAGTTCCGTGATGAGGTGCTCACACTTGCGACGTGTGATTGGACTGAGTTCTGTCAGGACAACATCAGCGAGAAGATCTAAGCCTTGCCGCACAGTGTCTAGAGGCCCTTCAAGAGATTTGGATGCGTCAAAAGAACGTTCAACAGCACTGGTCCATGCCACCTGAATAGCCAGAGAAACCAGCTGAGCCGGATATTTTTCGATCCATGGAATAAATCGATCGGATGTCAAAGTTATTCCTGTACTATAGAATGTCTGCAACTCTGCAACTGCGTCGCATAGCAATTGCGCAAGCGAAACACGCATTTCTGACTCGATTTTTGCCAGCCAATCGTTGATCTTTGGAAAGTCTTTGAGTAGTATAGGATCCTTGAAAGCGACCTCCTCCCCTTCGCGAGACGCCATACCCTGGATTTGGGTAAGATCTTCGTCTAATATCACTGTTGATATTCCTGCGAACATCTTCTTGAGATGTTTCATAATCCTCAGGATGTCTTTACTGTTCCCAATAATTTCAAGAAGATCCTCGTCACCAACAAAATAAAAACGAGGGAATGAGGCTCGTTCACGTTCCAAGTACTCCCCCAAAGCCTTCTGGATTTTGTTCAGCAGATCAGCAAGCCTTTCAAGGCTCTTTTGGATGCCTTGGATGTTCATAACATCTATGACGAAAGGTGATTTATACACCTTTTTCATGACGGTAAGGAATTCGGTATTGATGTTGGCAAAACGAGCGCTCTCCACAGGAAGAAGATGCTTGATGTCGGCGCTGCCAGAAAAGATGCCTTCGAGATATACCCACTGACGCTGAACATCGATCCAAACGTCTAAAAAAACTAGTTAATTTCGGAGAAAACATTGTTTCCGGTGTATGCGCACCAAAAAGCACATGGATTCGGTTTAACTTCTCTTCCCAAGAAGCGGCCTAGATGACAATTAAGCATAAATATGAGGAGTACTGGACTATCTATACTGACTTCTTCCTCAAAGACTGCAAGGCACAATGTGAGCACGTGTTCGCTGGAGAAGAGATCAATAGGTACCCTTATAGTATGGGGACAACTTCATTGCCACCAAGGAATTCAAATTCTCACTGCATTTGGTGAATAAATCGTCCCATCCACTACATGAAAGTCGTCAAATAAAACGAAGATCATCTATGAAATCATGGCCGACCGAATCAAACGACACTTGTTTTGGTAGTTGACAAGGTCTAGGGTATAGTTTGTCCAGGTTTCTTTCACCTGTTTAATGTACTCTTCAAGCGCCATCTAGTCATGACAATATGTTTAAGATATTTCGAAGAAAGATAAAGATAACTGACCTCGCCCTGTGCTTGAATAATAACGTCTTTGATCAAAGTCTCGTTCTTCTTAAGGTCTAGGTCATAAACATGTCCCAAATTCATCCTAACGATGTGTGAGTAGAATACAGGAAAAATGAAACTACTTACTGTGAAAGAATAATAGTAGTTTGGATACGCAGAACTTTGAACAACTGCTTCCAATGCCTTTCCTTCAATGCCTCAGACTTTAACTCTCCAATGATGACATTTGACTTGAGTAATCCTCTCAGCACATCTTGAACGTATTCAAACGCTGCATATTGACGCATCCTGGTAGGCATTTCCTTAGTACTAGTCAGCAGTCCATCGATCTGTTGCCTGAGCTTCCTCGGTTGCACCGTCGCCCAGACACTATCCCGGAGTTCACTAATTTGACTCCAAATACCCGAAAGCGCTGTCCAGACGGCTTTCAGATCTCTGAGTTCTTCAAAGACAGGTTCGAGTCGCGTGTGGCGGACTAGCTCGAGATCAAGAGCCTCCTTGGCGCGGCAGAGTAGGTCGTATTCCTCTTGTACACGTGTCAATTTGCCTTCAAATACATTGATAGTGTTCATGGCAATGTCGGCACGCATGTTCCCTTGTACAGGACGCGTTTGTTCCCACTCTTGAAGAATATCTCCAATTCTGTTTTCCACAATCTTATCCTCGGCAACAATCTTTAATTGGAGACCGGCTGGGCGGTGTAACCATAAGAAATAGAAAACATAAATGAGGTAGCAATAACGCACCTAGTTGTTCCTGTATAGAATCATTCTTTCTCTTTAGAATTTCATTATACGCGCTCCATTCCCCTCGCAGCTGATCACTGTATAACCAGTCATCTGGAAACTGATATCGAAACCGTTCAAGGGTTTTCTCTCCGTTAGCACATAACTCTATCATGGGCCCCCATGCTTTCGTCTTGCGTTTAAGGTCCTGCACAAAAGTGATGAATGTCACGGCCGCCGCCGTCGAGGAATTCGACGGAAAAAGGGCCTATAAACGCGAACTGTAAGAACGGAGAGAAATAATAGCATCAAATAAATACGCTGA
Source organism: Gomphus bonarii (assembly GCA_003316585.1). Lineage (NCBI taxonomy): Eukaryota > Fungi > Basidiomycota > Agaricomycetes > Gomphales > Gomphaceae > Gomphus > Gomphus bonarii. The sequence goes on along the minus strand of QFEC01011794.1, from coordinate 16,991 downwards.
CCTCCATGTTGATATGCAATTACAAGACGCAGCTGCGTCGATGGGCTATTTCGGCTGGGTTTCAAAACGCGTCGCCACGCCTGTCGTGGACCACATCCTCCTTGAATAGCAGTGCTTTACCCTGTCTTCTCATTCACCATGTCTGGTCGACAACAACGTGTGATGGTGCAACCCATCAACCTCATATTCAAAAATTTGCAACAAGTTCAGGATTTTGTTTTCTCTGCGAAATACCTGAACTGACTTTCGTGAACACAGCGAACCAAAATTTCCGTCTGGTTATATGATAATGTGGAAATGCGGATAGAAGGGAGAATAATTGTGAGTCTTCTTTTAAAAATTTCATGTCCTGTTCTCCAAGTCGTGCTGCATTCTCTCTCCTAAGCAAATTATAGGTTTGTGACAAGTAATATTGACAATCATGATACTAGGGTTTCGACGAGTTCATGAACCTGGTGATAGATGACGCAGAAGAGGTCTACGTCAAAGACGCAAAACCACGAGTGACACTCGGTCCGTCTATCTATCTGTATACCTTTGTTTTGTCCAAACTGAAGAGGCCACAGGAAGAATTCTTCTCAAAGGAGACAATATCACGCTTATTCAACAAATAGTTTGAGCCCAAATTAGCGAATGGTATCGTGAGTGTAGAAGCTTGAGAATAAAAGTCCAGAGCTATCTCTGTCAGGTGTTGTTCTGCAGTTATGTTCATAAACACTCGTCTCTAAACTGTATACATACACAATACAGTAAAAACATATTATTGCCGTTCTCGGTCGTCGATAATAGCCCTCAGCACCTCCAATCGTGCTCTCATTTTTGGGCTAACAACACTCTTCTCAGTTAAATTTGTAAACAAAAGCACAATTGACTCACACTTCAAGTAATTTAGTCTCCAATGCCTGTTTTTCCTCTTGCAAGGCTAGTCGACGCTCGGCGTCGAGCTTCGTGCTGTGAAACGCTATGAGTCCACTATAACATCAGTATTGAAAGACGTACAAAACATATCCTCCTAAGGCGTATCATGCTAAACGTCAGTGATGGGATTGAGGGCAATAAACATGAAGCTATACCGAAACCATCGTATTGGAGGATGTGGGAATGGTATCGCCACAATGATGGTCTATGAGATACGCTGAGCAGTGTGATACCTAGCCTTGTCGCATGCTCCATCATCCTCATCTCGAGCTCCGGTGGGACGTGAGACGTCGCCTCGTCTAATACCGCGTACTGTATCTTGCAACGTAAGCACAAGCCAGCAAGAAAGGGATGATCTCGCCTTTGGATTGTGATAAAATAATCGTGCCCAGGCAATCTTCTGTTTATCACCTCCACTCAGTGCATCTCTCCACTCTCTAGCTGTATCCCAACCACCCTCACGATCCACAATGTGATCCATCTCAACCATGGCAAGGATAGATAAAAGGTCTCCATCGGTCATGCGACCTAAAATGGCGTTAGGTGGGAGATGCAATCCAACTATGGCGACTGACGATGCTCCATTTCTACTTTTGAATGAGGATAAATAACCTGATCTCTTAAAGTGCCCACAGACAGGTATGGTCGCTGTGGAATGAGGATGAACTCAGAAGCCGGTGGCTTTCTCACAGTGCCGCCTGCCATTGAAATCAGACAAAAGCAGTTGAAAACATTCAGATTACAAACCGTATACGGGCCATAAACCACCCAGAATCCTGAAAAGGGATGACTTTCCGCACCCTAGTGGAAAAATAAAGTCGACGATAGAATTATTGCCATCGGGTCACCACTGACCATTAGGTCCTACAATTAGCAGATGTTTCTAGAAAAGAAATCTAATTAAAAAAACTACGCCAATCGATTTGAGTTACTCACACCAGGTTTCACGTGAAAAGATAAGCTTTTCACTAATACGTCACCATTTGGAGTTACCACAGGGACATTCTCGAACTGGATGTCATCCGACTCGATGACCTCCCCGCGACCGTTTAGAACTCCGAGAATTAATACATAATATATGATGCGAAAAATAATGATAGAACTAACTTTCTGCGTTCTCCTCTGCCGTGCTCACGAGTGTTTTATCAAATTCACCTTTACGAATGTCTGACATCGTCTCAAAGAGAAGAGATACACGGGCGGTATAGCCTGCTAACTCGGAAAGTTCTAGAATTCACTGCATTAAGTCATGCAAGCTTATAGAAAGCAGCGGTGGGCCCACCTTTGTAAGAATACATGACTCTCCCTGCAGCGTCGGAGGAAGAAAGAAGAAGGCGACGGTTCGTGACGAAGCCTAGATGAATCATGGCTGCTCGTGAGTTCATGCCTCATTATTCGTATACCATTCACTCCACCTTCAGTACGACTTCCCAAATCCGCGGCGTTGACACCTGGTACTTTGAAAAATATAGGTATCGCGCATATGCATAACTACAAAACGTCAAACATCAGAGAGTAGGTGTCATGCAAGCAACGTACTCCAAAACTTCCCCACAACCACCTCAATCACCACTTGGTTTCAGCTAATGTAGAAGATGAATGTGAATTTACTTACTTTATTATACCTTCTTCGACTATTCCGTGCCACAGGCGTATTCGCAAGACACGATTAATATGTTTCACCAATCCAAAGTAGTCGCGATCAATCAACATCTTTTCCGTCTCTTCACCCCCAAAAAACGCAACTTCTTCCGCAGCTTCCATCAGTCTCGAGTGAGAATGTCGCAATGCCCCAGAAAGAGCAGCTTCCTGTGCCGCGTAAGTTCCGAACGGAGGTGTTACGGTACGTACTGATAGTATTGTAGTGAGCCTGTGGCATGGAATAGAAAATGCTTCTTACACAACGCCGCTGAGCCTTGAATCAATAATGTCAGAAGAATGAGGCCCTCGGCCCCAACATTTCGAGACAACTGGTAGTTGTATAAAATGACATCCAAGACTGGTTTAGCTAGATTTGCGTAGATGGCAGCTAGGTGGTTCGAGAAACGTTGAATGTCCACCGTCATCATCCTTGAAGGGTTCAGAATGCTCAGAAAATGTGCCGTGTTTAAGACTCGTCAGCTTACTGGTCTGGATTTTTAATTCTGTCATCCAGATGTGCTATCATCCAAAACTGTGATTAAATAAAATTGGTTAAAAAGTCTAGAGCAATCACCTAATTTATAATACAATTTCTCCTGATCGCCATCTTCTCCGAGGTATTGTGTAATGAGCTCTTTCGTTAGCCGCGTTCGATACGCTATGGATAGCTTATTCTGGATATAACTTAACCAACTATTCGTAGCAGTCGCAGGAACTGCGACCAGAAGCCAACGAAAAATGTTCCAGAAAAAGGCCATCGGCTGTGCGCGGACTAGTGACGCAACGATTCTGCATATTGTTCTAAGCGTTGCAGCAACGCAGTACGTTTCGTGGATACACACTTTCCATCCAAAGCGGCGACATAAAGCGATATCGCCGTTCGAAATATCAGAAGGCTGGAATGCATGGCGAGAAGGAGGGCTTCCTTGGATCTTAAGTTCGGAATGACGATGCGCAGAATTGCTGACAACCGCGTGTAGAATACTGCGTCCACCTATGGCTGTTCAGATATGATTTCTTCGAATGAGTGGAACAGACCAACTGCCACTCTTGGCTGCTTCCCTGGGTGTTTAGTGCCATCACCCTTGTCTTGTCCTTTGCGCCTTGTGCTGGGTTGGCTAGAGCCTGAACTAAGTCCCCGATAGAATGAAGATACAAAGTAGACGGCGAAAGCGATGTTAATAGCCTTCTGGAAATACGATCTATGGGTCGAATAGAAAGATGTATACTTGAGAAAAAGCTCAGGATCTGGATGTCGCAGGGTGGACAAGATAGCCATATTGAGAGTAATTATCACGTGAAACTTGTTACTCATAGAGATGATATTACCGGATATAGATAGATTGGGCTAATTTCCAACTGGTCAAGAGGCGAGAGACTACTGCTATGATTATAGCGAAATAGAGGCGAAAACGGGTGGTATATTGCACGTAATGCAAAGACACGAAGAAATTACAGGCGTCTAGCTCCGGCGTTTAATTAACGTCAGGACTCAACAACTCTGCCAAATCTTCAACACAAGCCAGCACTTGCAACGTCGCCAATGTTTTACCATTGCGGCTGCGGTCGTTTCTAGGGTTAAACAACTGCGGCTGGCAGATGCTCAACCCAGCGTAAGTATTGAACATTACACCGCAGGAGCGCCAGTCAGCCGAGGTACAGCACTATAAGAGCTCAAACTCATGTTGAGTCGATGACCCAGAAGTCCCAGAGCGTTTTCGAGATCAATAGTGACATAGGAACAAGCTAACATGGAAAAGATTGTGGTGAAGCTCCCGGAGCGGCAGACCCAGGGTGGGTACCAGAACTAACGGAAAACAACTAAGACAAAGAGACGGTGTACTTTTTCCAAGAAAGGTGGTAGAATAGTCAGATGACTCGTTGCTCGCTGTCTGGCGGACACGGCCGAACTCAAGGCCTCCGGGCATAAGTACTAGTATCCGCGGAATCTCGCCCAGGGCGAGGAGCATATTCTCTCTCACGAGGACCGCCACCTGCATTAGGTGGTCGGTTCTGTGCGGGCCCAGCGGTGGGATAGCCACCAGCGAAAGATCCGGTTGACGATGGGTATGATGGTCCACCGGAATAACCCACTGGGGGAGGGGGTCCAGATGGGTAGGATCCGGGTCTGCCTGTGGGGCTTTGTGATCTGCGTCTGTGCGAAACAAAGTCAAGGGGACCCCTAGACCTAAAACGGCATAATTCTCACCGGTATCTTGGCCCACCTGGCACATCCATAGGGCCAGGGCGTCCACCATCAGGATACCGAGAACCTGGCGGCGGCGTAATTGGACGACGATAGTCGGGCACTGGCGGATAATCCCTAAAAACAGTGAGAGTCATTAGTACTCTGCAAAAGTATGGAAAACAGGTGGTAACCTTGGAGGTAAGGCTTTATCATAATCTTCGCGTACCCGGGGAGGAGTCCTAGGCCTTCCACCACCAACAGGAGGTGGGTAGGGAGGGTAACGATCGTTAGGCGGAAGCCCCATCCTTTTATCAAAGCTACCACGTGATTCATACACGTCTCGTTGAGGGGGAGGGGCATAACCAGGCCGAGAAGTATAATCAAGATCAGAATAATAGGCCGCGCGGCTATCATAGCGTGGAGGACCTCTGTATTCACGTCGGTATTCGTCGGCATCACGAGGAGCCCTTGGGGTAGGGTAATCCCGATACTCTCTTGGTGGAGACAAGGGTCGAACATCTCTTGGTCTATAGTCTCGGGCATCTCTGGCAGGAAGCGCAGGAGGAGGATAGTCGTAGCTATAACGACCATCCCTAACCGGGGGAGGCCGATAATCTTCACGGTAAGGTGAATAACCCCTAGGCGCAGGTGGAGGTGGGGGTGCCAAATCCCTAGGCGGGTGAGACACTCGATCTAACAGCGTAGGCTCAGGTTTGCGATGCCCACTTGTACCTGGGTGTGAGGGTGAAGAAAGCACAGAGATAAACTACGCACATAGTCACGACATGGTTGGGACATTCCCTAAGCAAAATTTTATCAGAGACACATAGGCGATGCTTTTAAACATACCTGGCCCAATGGCCCATCTGACCACATTTGAAACAGGCACCGGGTTCGCCTGGAAACTTGGCCGTCCTACCACCACCGTGGGAAAGTTCTACGCGTATTTTATTGCCCATGAAATAGCCTTCATGATATTTAGCAACGCTTTCTTCAGCAGCATCACGGTCCACAAATTCCTGCACAGTTGTTAATCTTTGGAAAAATGCACAAATGCTATACGTACAACAAAACCAAAGCCAAGCCTATGATAGAGAGACATACAAGTCAGTACACCATGGGAAGAGAATAATCTATAGTAGATGGACGCACTTTAACTCGATGGAAGCAATGCGACCAATTTTACCAAAACAACTCTGAAGATCCTCCTGACGAGTGTGCTCAGGCAGCCCACCTACGTAGACCTTGTTGGGCTTTAAAGCACCACGCAAGACAAGTAATTAACCAGAGAAAGCTCATGAGCTCGAGTTCAGACATCGAAAAGCAAGAGAACAGAACGCCAAAGAGGAGCATGAAAGCGGAAGAAAAGTGTTCTAAGCACCTTGATCTGTTTTTCACGATAGATGGTACCAGGTTTTGCCCCAGGAACTCCTAGATCAGGACCGCCGGCGGTCTTGGAGGGAAGTAGAGGTCCAGGGTCCTCTAACATCTCACTGGCGGTATTTCCTGCATCTCCATTCTCATGACGGGGCACGTTGTCGTGTGTATCATTTATATGAGTATTATTCGACTCGTTCACGGGGCCCCAAGAGTCCTGCGGGGCGATGTTGTCGACTGCTAGAGGAGAGGACATGGAGAGTCTGATGACAGTCAGGAGAAGAGCGCTTATATGTCAGGTGGTCTGTGCGTATTATAAAGCAAGTTTCCCAAAAGAGCGACTCGTGCCTACTATGGTAAGGGCCAATCACACAAGTCCGTTGTCCATACAAAGAAGAAATATGTAAATAAGGTCCAAGTTTTGAAATTATGCCAGGAGCGTCCATGAACCCCCTGCCAGAGCGAGGAGAGCCATCAGCGCAACCGCCAGAACACCACGATTATCCGTCAACATGACACCAGGTTCACCGTTGCTCGATTTCGAGCTTGCAGGGGTAGACGTTGTTGCGGAACTAGAACCAGCTGATGCAGTTGGAGTAAAGGTAGTTTGCAAATTAGAGAGGCAAGATGTTGCAGCAGCTGCCACGGCTGAGGAAGCTGGTGGGTTGGAAACTAAAGTTGCGTTTCCATTAAAATCACAAGACGTAGGGTTGCGGTTGGTAATCTCGTAGTAGGATGACATGACGTAATCCAACTTCGTAACTGGTCAAAGATATCGAAGTCAGCAAATGTGACCACCCACGATTATAGAGATAAGCACATACTTGGATCACAGAACGACACGGCGCCATACTGTCCAGAAGTACCGGAACCACCAATGGGGGAACAACTACCACCCTGTGACCCAAGAAATGAACAAGCGCTGTTTGTCAAATCGCCGACAGTGGCAGGCTCTCCAGAGCTATTGGTCTGTATGAAGGTGCAAGTGAAGGTGTTTTGAGCAAGACACTGACAGGCAGGTGCATTGGGAGTAGGTGGCAGCGTAGAGGAGGCCAAAAACGTGGAATTAGGCTGAGGGCAGGCTGGGAACTGGGTCTGACCAGCTGCTGACTGGCTTGGGCTGTTAATGAAGGTCACGTTGGAATATTGTGCTTTTAATAGATTAAAGTCGTTGGATGTGGTTACGGTCGTGTTATCGGGAGATAGTGTGATCATGCCAAAGTTGCCCTGTGAGGGAAAGTATGAGAAAGCTAAGCCGCCTGACCAGTTGGGTGTCATGTCTGGACCGAATAGAGATTGGACCTCGGTCCAAAGACGTGGGGGCGACGTGTTACAGCCGAACTCACTGAAGTACGCAGGGATATTCAGGTTGGAGAAGTCGGCATTCGTTCCAGCATAGGCGCTTTGAAAGTTAGAGTTGCCACACCATTCACTTTCTCGTAGTATTAGTACGGGGCGCATTAAAGTATAAGAATAAATGGACATCTTACTAGTTGTTTAATCCAAACAAATCGATTGAAGTAGCATCCGAGTCGCAACCCAGGTAATGTGCCAGAGGGTCCTACACTATAATGAGTTTCACTCATTACTGAAAAAGAATGAATCCTACACGCCAGGTTGCGGGACCATCGGTAGAAGCATATGCCACTATTTGCCACGTTAAAAAGGAATTAAGAGATAAGCAGATAAGTACCAACCTAAGGCACTCGAGCCCTGAGACTTGAGGTATGCCTTAACATCTCTCGCTGCTGCCTTAATGTAAGGTGCAGCCCCAGTGATATTAGGAGCCGTTTCAGCTTGTGCAATGATTTCATTCCCAATGTTGAAAGCAAGAACGTTGTCATACTTCAAGAAAGCATTGATTGTAGTGATATAAAGGTTCAGAAGATTTGTGGTCCATGAAGGGTCATTTCGGTCAATAGACCCATTTACAGGAAGGGACAGATCGATTCTAGTTCGATTGTTAGTAGTGCAAGTGCTTCTTGACACTTGAACTCACATAGTGTATATTCCAGCGCCACTCAAGGCAGTCATACACGAGTCGTGGTTGAGCGACGAGTCCACGGAATAGGCCCTGATGGCATTTACACCCAACTGTTGCAGAAATGGCAGATCTCTGGCGCAACCTGCTGTGTCAGCCAAGGGGTCTGAAAACGCAACATCACTTGGTTGTAAATGGGTGGTTCGATCCAAGCGACGTGCCTATGAAGGTTGTAGGCTCGGGGAATCCGTTATTGATAACCAAATTGCCTGAAAATCACAACATCACTCCCTGGGCTCTCCACTGGTGGGCTGCATACCTTGCTGTTGGTAAGCAATTCCCTTGATGTAGAAACGTTGGCCGCCCGCTTGGTATAGGTACCTTCCATTGCGAGTAACGTTGGGGAGAGCGAATACCGTACAAGCAATCTGGGCCAATAAAAACAGATATTTGGTGAACAGCATGATCAGGAGCAAATTAAAAGTGAAAGCTGAGGTATGTGGCACCGTTTACGAAACTTTAATGAGCGCTGTGAAGCGAACATTTCCCGGCGCGTTTGCGCGTCTGACTGTGCATTATTTATAATTCTATACCACGGTTGCGCTCGAATGCTATGGCGGCACGGTCCACGAATCCCTTAAAGTGGAACTCGCGGACCCTTCATGTTCTGCCTCAAGAGCTGCTGCCGCAGAATCGTAATAAATACAGACATACTACGCCCATCTAAGTGGCTGCTGACGATGTTGTGCGTGTGGCCGCATCTCGGGATGAATCAAGTGTGCGAGCATTTTCCTATATCTCAGAGATTATTTCTTATAATATATTTTCTTGGTTAGCGAGAGGATATCCCATTGGCCATTGTATGGCCATCCCTAGAGTTGGCTCATACAAGTTTGTGTCGTTATTATATCGTGGCTGTTGAACATGGCTATCTATCCTGTGATTAGGCATTCAACTTTCCTCTCATCTCCTTACATCCCGTCTGGCTGAGGGTGCGGAGACACGTGTTACTGCATTGCAACTTGGCGATAAAGGCAGTCAGCCTGGAACCATCACTTTGCAGGACATCGAGACCCTACAGACCATCCGTTTATGCGAGAGCTCCGGGGACATCTTCATACCAACAGCGAACCATACAATCCGAAGACCCTGACAACAAACGACGACAATAGCTCTCTCTTTTCCTTCGCGATTGCACTAGACAAGAGCTAGTCAACTAAAACAGTTTCTTATAGTTGACTTAAGAGATTAGACGCAGTATCAAGTTATTGAGGTATCCTACGCAGGCAGACCGCGTCGGTTCATACCATTGTAAACTTCAGTCTTGCATGCATATACTAGCTAAAAGGTCCTGTGTTCTCTGTCTAAGTATTTTTTATGTGTTTTCTACTATTTAGACTATGTAAGATGTATTTCTCCTTTATTTATAACAAATTTGACTTCCAGCCTCATACACAGATGGCCTGGTATGTCTGAGACTACACTATATCACATGAGCCTTTTTGAACTGGTGACATGCAGGAATGAGGGAAGATTCACAACTGTGTCATTCACCCTTGCTGATAATTTGGCAATCCCTAATGGCCAATACTAGCTTTTGTTGCATATATTGAAAATCACTGGGAATCCAATGAACAAGCGCGACTTTGAGTCTTTCCTATCATTGGAGTTAACGTGTAATGATAGGGGACTTCTGAGCTTTGAGGAGGAATGAATAATAATGATTATTGGTGCAATGATGGCTTCCATTGTTGTTAAACTTAAGGCATGGATGTTCAGCTGATCATGGTTGGCATGAGACCTGGTGAATTCCATTGGAATGATTATAATTCTAGTGTACATTCTGGCAGAAGTCAAACTGAATTACAATACAGCTTTTTTTTTTCAGAAAATATGGAATGAATTAGAAATGTCCAGGGAACCCACAACGATGAGCGAGGGGACCAGTGAGAGGGCAGGAACAGGGCAACCTGAGAGTGAGGGCATAACCTTAGCATGATGGTAGGGGCAGGCAATGCAGACAAACTTACAAAGAATTATGAATACTAACAAACATTAAAGTATGACTTATTCTCTGTACTCTGCAATATTTTCATCTGCAGTGCCCTCCTGCACACAGGCCTTCCAGGTCTCCAAGTTCTGGTTAGCAGAGAGTATCTGTGAAATAGTGTCAGCATCCAAGGTAGGAAAAGTCATCCTGCCAGGTGCTGGTTGGCCAGTGCCAGTTGCTGGTTGGCTTGAACTGGTATTTGCTATAGATGGCCCTGGGTCATTGACGGCATTCCCACCAGAATCTGGAACTTGGGGACTAGACAGGATCCAGTCTTGGGGTTGTATATCCAATTCAGAGATGTTGAGTGGCTGGGCAAAAGGCCAGAAGCCGCATACTCGCTGCTCATGGATCAGGAAGAGGGCTGGGAAGGGGGCATGGTGGTCATTCATGTTCATGAGAATGGCCTTGCCATGGAACGGTGACAGTTCGTCAATTCCAGAATAATTAATGAGGATGAGTTGTTGTGTCTAACAAACAATAAGTGATGTGGAAAGGTTGGAAATGTGAGACGTACAGTGGGAACATATCGTATATAAAAATAATACTCGTCAAATAACCTATGATGCAACTTGCACATTGATATGCCATGCCGAGGCTCATGCTGGGCAGATTTAGCTGACTTTGGGATATAATTCCTGTCTTTGAGAGTGGCCCACTAGACTTTACATTAGGAGCTGTCAGGAAATAACAATAATGGTGAAATGCACGGTGAATATCTCGCGGTCAGTTTGTGGAATAATGTGGCAGAGGTGAAGAGCGACCTTCGAACCGCAAACCACGCAACGTCGGAACCCGTTCCACGTATCCCTTTCTTTGATACCTGTGCCAAAGGCGGTTGTGGTAGATATTTCTGAGAGTGGGCGCTCTGCAAAGCCAAACCCTTTGGGGGGGCCATCGAGAGGAAGAGGAAGTTCAAATGTCTGCATGAGAGTTGCAGCTTGCTGGGACTGAAAACGGGGGTTGAGACATGTCACATGTGACTCATCAAGCTACCCGATTTATCTCGGACTTGCGGTATGCTACTCATTACATGTTATGTACAACAGCAACTGCAGTGTTCGAAAACTTGACACTAGGTATGCGTAAATAATGTTTTCTTTTCCTGGTTGACATTCTGGTTAGGAACTGTCGACCATGTAGACGTTTCTTCAAATCCGATCCATGCGGGCGGGCACAGCAATATCACTCCACGAAGTCTACCTTTAAAGTTTAATCTTGACCCAGTCACAATCATTCAACTTCTTAGCATCCGGGCCTCGCAGAAGGGTGTAGATCTAGGACCTCTGACGGAATTGTTCCAGATTGTACTTTCTAAACCAAATATCCTTCCTCCGGTGCATATGCCTCCTCATTGCCCTTATTTTCCATTCAACTCTTCATTGCAGATTGTCACATCTGTGGATCTGAATTCGCCAACATGCGTCAGGTTTGTCATCATAAGAATTGACCATCAGGATGTTTAACAAACTTTACATTTGCAGCAACAAACAATTTAATGTCAACAACGCAATCTTGAACTCCCTGGCCAGTCTTGATGTCATGTTGGATATTGACGGTTTTGTGAAATTAGATGATTACCAGACAGAGTTGGTCTTCAAGCAATTCAATGTGCCTGCAGTCGCAGGTCGTGTCGTATGTCTAGTATCAGGATCAATAACTGAGGTTGCTATTGCTATAACCAGACAGACCGAATGGCATTATTCTTAATCGGAGCAGTGGCTCCTCTGATTGTTCGAACTCTTGTGCATTAAGCCTCGCTGAGTTTTGAGATCGCTAAACATATAACAAAGGCTTCGTCATAAAATGGCCGCCGTCTTTGTTGATATTTCTTCATCTCCTCTTTTCTCGCTATGGCCAATGCAGCAGAGCCAGAGACGAAAGAGCTTGCCAGACGCAATAGTAATTTCAATCGCACTGACCCAATCATAGGCGATATCCCAAGTCGATGACCCTGCTGGTGGGATCACCATCTCAACCGATAGCGTGATTCCTTCTCCTGTGTGAGTGATGTCGATGTAGCTACTCAGGAAAGTGAAGTCCTGACAATCATTCAGCCAATTGGGTATTCAGCTCGGTACGGTCTCATTCAATGCATTCTTTAACAATGTTCTTGTTGGTCGTGAGTATCACTCTTATCACCGGTCACCGAATTCTAAACAATCTAGCTTAGCCCTTAGTGGAACTGGTTTATTCCTCGCGGCAGGGACAACAACGAACGAGCACTTTAATGGTCGTATTGTTCCACAAAGCGGCAGCAACCTTGATACTATCGGTGTTCTTTTCTCCAACTTCCTAGCGGGAAAGAACCAAACACTCAGTCCAGGGGGATACAGTTGATTCTAGCGGTCAAGGTCAAAAAGTGTCTTGGCTAAGCACTGCTTTCAAGACTTTCAACTTTGGAAGTCACATTACCAGGTCAAATATTCAAGGTAGACCATCCTGCTCTTGTGTGCCTTCATCAGTTTATTCCCATCTGAAACTAGACCACAAACTCGATCGTAATCGAAGACCTAGAACTTATTTTGACTGAGCAGAACGAGGACTATAATCCGCTGCAAGCTCCGGCAGTTTGAAATTGCTGATAGTGACGCCAGGCAAGCCATTGAAAGCCTTGAAAGAAATTACCTTTGATAATGAGACATCGTCAAAAATGGTGCCGAGTACTTTGAGACGTAATTTATTTGTAGAAATAGTTCAGTCGAAACCTGGATTGTGAAGTAGGAAAGTGGCGAAGTCAGTGAAGCTGTCAAGATAGCTATTATCAGGCTTTACTGAGCATAATATAACAAGAATACCCACGCTCCGAGGTCAGTAATCGCCAAACGGCCTTGGCTGACAAGTATAGAAAAGAAGAAAAAACTTCCTCATGCCAGGTCAAAAAAGTCACCCACGTCTGGTAATTTGGCACACCACTGTTCGCTGCAGCACAAACAGGGGGTAGAGAAATGGTAGCAATATTTAGGCCTTGCCAGCTGACGCTTGGAGTGGTTGAGAAAACATTGAGAAATAGAACATAGGAAACTGACGTGACAGGCTCTACAAAGGTAATTTCCGCATCGAGAGGACCTGTTCCAGTTAATTGACCATGGAGGGATAAATCAAATCCTTCGTCGGAGATATTTCTATAAGGTAGCGTGAACACGTCTAATCACCATAAAGTAGAAGAATCTTACCTGATTTTAGTGATCTCAAAACTCAGCGAGGCTTGATTCACAAGAGTTAGAACAATCGGAGGAGCTCTGCTCTGATTAAGAATAATGCCATTCGGTCTGTCTGGTTATAGCAATAGCAACCTCAGTTATTGATCCTGATACTAGACATACGACACGACCTGCGACTGCAGGCACATTGAATTACTTGAAGACCAACTCTGTCTGGTAATTATCTAATTTCACAAAACCGTCAATATCCAACATAACATCAAGACTGGCCAGGGAGTTCAAGATTGCGTTGTTGACATTAAATTGTTTGTTGCTGCAAATGTAAAGTTTGTTAAACATCCTGATGGTCACTTCTTATGATGACGAATATGCTAGAGCTCCGGGGACATCTTCATACCAACAGCGAACCATACAATCCGAAGACCCTGACAACAAACGACGACAATAGCTTTCTCTTTTCCTTCGCGAAACACTGGATCTGTATTGCACTAGACAAGAGCTAGTCAACTAAAATTGTTTCTTATAGTTGACTTAAAAGATTAGACGCCATTGAGATATCCTACGCAGGCAGACCGCGTCGGTTTAAAATTAGTACAGCAACGACCAGCTCTTGGGACTCAGCGCCTAGCCTTGCCAATGGAATAAGCCCAATGTCTCTGGGTGCGAGGTGGTGGAACAGGAACGCAGTCAGTATGGACTGTGGGCTGGGATACAGTCATCATAGCTAAACCACCAGGCAAGGATCAATCAGAAGACGTCGTAAGCTTTTTTTTAGGTAGATTTTGTACCGACTCATCTTCGTGTCAGGCAACACCTCCCTTAGAAACCCCCCTTGCCTATCCATCGATTGGTGGCCTTGACAGACAAATCGCCGAAATCCGGAATCTTGTAGAGATACCACCAACCCGTCCAGATCACTTTCACCACTTTGGTACTCTCTATTCCATTCCCCACCGCTAAGCCGTGTTCTGACATCCCTCGACTATCCAGGACTCAAAAGATACTCCTGCATGTGCCACCAGGCACGGACAAGACTCACCTCGCACGTGCCGTAGCCGCTTCGATGCGTTCATCCGCACTTGCCATATCTGGGTCCAGTCTCGCATCTGCATACCACGGAGAAACAGAGGCGAAACTATAGGATCTATTCCGCGAGGCACGAGAGAAGAGCCCATGTGTAGTCATCATTGATGAAGCGGACGCTTTATGTCCGAGGGGGGAAGATGATGCGGGTGGCAAGATGGGAGAAAAAGGGTCGTAGCAACCCTTTTGACGGAGATGGATGGCGTGGGGGAGCATGACAAGCACGAAAGTTATCGTGGTAGCTACGACAAACACGCCCAACGCCATTGACCCTGCCTTGCGTTGCTCTGGGAGGTTTGACCGTGAAATTGAAAACGGTGAGTTAGACTTCCATATTGTTGCTCCATGTCCCAGCATTAATGTACTCCAGGCATCCCCGACGCCATTGCGAGACTGGCCATTCTCAAAATCCTCTATCCAAGACCCCACATTCTCTCACTGCCGCAGAGCTAGAATCCTTCGCAGCCCGAGCACATGGTTACGTCGGAGCAGACCTCAGCGCCGTCGTCCGCGATGCCGGCACACGCGCCATCAAATGACATCTCTCCTCGTCTCCTTCAGGCCAAATCCAGAGTGTCCTTACGCTCTTGGACACCCTTGCGTCACTCACCTTCATCCGACCTAGCGCTCTTCGTGAGGTGTTCATCGAGACACCACAGGTGCCATGGTCAGATATTAGCGGACAGGCGGTTGTCAAACAAAAAGCTGAAAGAGTGCATTAAGTGGCCGCTCCTCCATCCTGCGACTTTCGAGCGGTTGAGCGTGAATTCACCGAAAGGAGTACTGTTGTACGATCCTCCGGGTTGCTCGAAGACACTCGCCGCCAAGGCGCTCGCGACCGAGTCAGGCATCAATTTTATCGCTACCAAATGCCCAGAGGTATAACTTTGTATTTTGCAAGTTATCCTCGACATTCGGAGTGTATCCGTTCATAGCTATTGAACAAATCCGTGGGGGAATCCGAGGAAGAGTAGTCAATAGTTCCATGGTCAAGTCACGGATTATCTCTTGCTGATGAAAAAGTCCAAAGCTGATGGGCATTCACCGGCGTGTGGCGGTAATACCGACAAGAGCTATAGAGTGAATGTATTAGTAATTATTGGGTGGAGTTTTTAGCCTTGGATCAGGAGAAATTTGTTTCTTTTTGCTGATCGTAAACTTGAGTGAATATAGAATTATTATACTGATTTAAATTTTTTAATTTTTCTTATTTGGCCTTAAGTTGTTATAATTATAAATTTGACAAATCTTAGGATTCAGATGCATTGTTAGGTAGAATGGTGAATCTCCTGGTGGCAAGTTGTGAAAATTGTGTAGTGATTAATGATTGGTTTTGTTGTACCAGATAGATAGCTATTAAACCAGTATCAGGGAATGCCTCGCTAGCTTAATCGGCAGAGCGCGAGACTTTTCTGTATGTCCGCCCGTTTGTAATCTCGATGTGCGGGTTCGAATCCCGTGTGGGGCTTAGATTTTTTTCAACTTTTTGATCATTTTCAATTACAAGTTGTAGACCTTCAGGATCTACGTATCATCTCAATTTTAATTTTAATCTTCTTGTGTTTTTGGAGTTGTAATAATATCCTTATCGATTGAATACCGTCGCTTGGTGGTTCTCGTGTGCATATTTAATTCCCTAGTGGGTTCATCAGGAGGTTAGGCTGTGAGCACACTGCAGCTATGAGAAACCGCAGATCCTTAATTGCGCTTGAGATTGCACACCATTCAGTCAACCTAAGAATTTGTGTTGTTAGAACGAGACCGTTTCAATTTTTTGCATCCATTTGTTATTATCACAATTACAAACACACAGAAAAATAAATAAAATAGTGATGATATACCCGTAGAAACTGAAGATCTACGGCTAAAAGTGAATGATGGCTTGCAGGTGATTTATAATCAAAAAGCTATCAAAAATTTATGCCTCGCACGGGACTCGAACCCGCACCTTCGAGGTTACAAATAGCCAGACAAACAGAAAAATCTCGCGCTCTACCAGTTAAGCTAACAAGGCATTGTACACTCTCCTTCTGCATCATTCTAAACAAGCTTTCAAAATTCTCCAGACACCTGCCCAAAACAGCGAAATAAATCGTTGACAATCAGTTACAATCCAAGCCACCGATATTGCTACCAGAGGCCAATAACACAATTTTTACATCGATTGTCAAATTTAATTTATATGTCCCCCGTGGACTAGTTTCATCTGTACAAGTGTAACACACAAAATTTCTCGACGCCTCATCCTGGTAAGTACGCTTGTTCCCTCTCTCTTCTCTTTGATCCCTGCCAACCACTTTCCTCTCGCCCAGGTAAATCCTTGCCAGAGCCGACAATAGCCCCACCAATCCGAGGCCTCAGGCGCACCGTTATGTTCGCATGTCGGTGACGAGCAGGCTTATATAACTCTTCGCTATCTGTGCCGCCCTTGCGAAGGCTATTTCCGGGCTGCGTATCAATTTAAAGCCTAAGGAAATTTTCCTAAATTCAGTAACACTTTAAAACTAGAGCCGCGGCCATCGACAGCGTCTTGACGGGAAAGAGGCAGTCCAGATGTTGTGTGTCACAAGTTTTCATGTCTTCCCGTGG
>QFEC01011791.1:0-17899 GCA_003316585.1 Gomphus bonarii | reverse complement strand
GACATGGAAACTAGGATGAAGATATGTGGAGCGAAAGTACTAGAAAGAATGAAGGCGGGCATACATGCCCGTACATGTACTGAAGGGTACTGAAGCGAAGCGAGGTGAGCGAAAAGGATAGAATGGAGTAAAGTGGAATATAACCGAACCGAGCTGAACATGATCTTTAAGACTTGTAAGTAACGGACCTTGGTTGTTGTGACCGAGAGGACCGAGGCTCGGTTGATCGTACTTTGACAATAGCCCTGGGTGCAAATCCTGGTCTGGTCATTCTCTTCATCTAACAGGATGTCAACAGAAGTCAGTCCCAAGTGGCACTGCTAGGAGTTTGCCTTCAATGCATGAAACCAGGCCACTATGCCAGGGAATTCCCCCTCTCATTTGATATATGAACCATGACCACAGAGGAGCGATTGGAGCTGTCACCTGAGCTATTAGCCCTGGCCAACACATCAACTGACCCTTTGGCCAAGTCCGAGATTGAGACTAAGGTAGTGGAAATTTTGGAAAGGGAAGAAGAGGGTTTTGGAGCCTGAAGTGGATGAATGATGCACCTCCACTGCCTGTACATAACTGGTTCTCATGTTTGGAAGTAGAATGTGAAACAACCCCCACTCTGCCAAACCAAACTGAGACCAAAACAGCTGCACCAAAACCTAATACCCCCAAACCTTTGAAACCTCCTCAGGTCTGGCTCCCAAAATGGCAATGGAAGCTCCTGAAGAAATATGTCATTGCAGCTAACCCAAGCCCTAAATCTCTCATCATCAAGGTAGATATTCAGACTACCGACATGACTGAAGTCAGATCCAGACCCACCCTCATTGACAGTGGGGCCTCAGGACTGTTCATGAACCAATCCTATGCTGAACATCTTCACCTCACCACCTGGAGACTCCTGCAGCTGATCCTTGTCTACAATGTGGATGGATCCCCCAATAAAGCAGGGTCCATTCAAGAGATAGTGGATGTGATTCTCTGAGTGGAGGGCCACTCTGAGTGTGCCACCTTTGCAGTCACCAACTTGGGTGGGCAGAACATCATTCTTGGGTACACCTGGCTGGAGAAGCACAATCCTGAGATCAACTGGCAAACTCAGAAGATCAAGATGAAATAATGCCTGGACCAGTGCCACACATGCTGAGTTGAGGTTTGAGAAGAGCAGAAAGAGAGCAAAGCAACCAAGTGATGGATCTGCAGGTGCCAAGCTGGCCATTTCTGAAGCTGCCTGAGGATGAGGATGAGTGGGAGGAGAGCAATGAGGAGGATGGTACCAGGCCAGAGGGGCCTTGGGAGGAGTTAGAGGAAGGGGACAGACTGATGTATGTGATGATGCCACCAGAATCAAAGCACATCAGAGCCACACAGACAACTTTGCAAAGACTAGCAGAAGCACACTACAGGAATGCCTGAGCTGAGACCTAGATTCCAGACTACCTCCAAGAGTTCAAAAGCATGTCCGCAAAGGAATCCTTCAATGAGCTCCCTGAGCAAAGGATCTGGGACCATGCTATTGAGCTAGAACCAGGCTCCAATCCAGTCAACTGCAAGGTGTACCACATATCCCTGGTGGAACAAGCCCAGCTCAATGACTTTATCCAGGAGAACTTAGACATGGGACGTATTCAGCCATCAAAATCCCCGATGGTCTCCCCAGTGTTCTTCATCAAAAAGAAGGATGGCTCACTTCAGCTCATACAGGACTACCAATGGCTGAATGCCATGACCATAAAAAATTGGTACCCACTCCCTCTCATACCCAAGCTGATTAACCAACTCAAGGGAGCTAAGTACTTCACAAAGCTGGACATTCAGTGAGGATACAACAATGTCTGAATCAAGGAGGGTGATGAGTGAAAGGCAGCATTCCAGATGAACTGAGGCTTGTTTGAGCTGCTGGTGATGTTCTTTGGTCTCACTAACAGTCCAGCCACATTCCAAACAATGATGAATGAGATCTTCCAGGACCTCATCATGGAAGGGGTTGTCTGCATGTACATTGATGACATCCTCATCTATTTGAAGACCTGAGCTGAGCACCGAGTAATCACAAGGTGGGTGTTAGAATGCCTCCAAGAAAACAGGTTCTACCTGAGGAAGGAGAAGTACAAGTTCGAACAAATGCATATAGAATACCTTGGGCTGATCATCTTGGAAGGGAAGGTGGAGATGGACCCAGTGAAAATCCAGGGTGTAACTGAGTGGCCTCAGCCAACCAACCTGAAGGAGGTACAATCCTTCCTTGGGTTTGCCAACTTCTACTGGCAGTTCATCAAAGACTTCTTGCTCCATGCTCGACCCCTGTTTGATCTCACAAAGAAAGGAGAAGAGTGGAAGCAGTGCTGCAGAGGCTGAAGAATCCAATCACCTCAGCCCCAGTCTTTACATTTCCAGATGACTCACAAATATACCAGGTCAAAGCTGACACCTTGGACTTCACCACAGGAGCCACCCTCTTGCAACAGTCACTCAAGGATGAGACATGGCACCCAATTGCCTTCTTCTCCAAGAGCCTGAGTCTGGTCAATTGGAACTACAAGATCCATGACAAGGAAATGCCTGCCATCATGTGAGCTTTAGAAGAGTGGTAGCACTTCCTGGAGGGAGCCCAGCTCAAATTCAAGATCTGGATGGATCACAAGATTTTGGAGTACTTCTGGATGTTGAAGAAGCTCAGCCAAAGGCAAGCAAGGTGGTCCCTTTACTTGTCTCAGTTCCACTTTGCACTCTACCATCGGCTGGGCTGAAGCATGGGCAAGGCAGATGTGCTCTCAAGGAGATCAGACCATGGGACTGGGGCAGGACACAATGAGGACATAACCCTCCTTTGGCTGGACCTGTTTGCAATCCAAGCCTTGGAAGGGATCACAGTAGTGGGAGAAGAGTGAGACCTCCTTCAGGATATTCAGGCATACCTGTAGACAACTGGACCTGAGGATCCCATGGCCAAGGCAATTATCAAGCTAAGGAAGGGTCACAATCAATTGGTGTGCTTGGCCAAATGGAGCAAATGGGAGAGCCTCCTACACTTCAGAGGAAGTATCTATGTCCCCAACAATCCCAAGCTAAAATGGTGGATTGTATCACAGCACCATGACATGCAGGTGGCCAGATAGGCCAGAAGGTGGAAAATGCTCAAACTCATGTCACAAAACTACTGGTGGCTGCAGATGTCTCAGTACATAGGACAATACATGGAAACCTGCGACCTCTGCACCTGAACCAAGACCCAAAGACAGCCACCAATGGGAGAACTCAAACTGCTCCCAATCCTTGAGTCTTGGTGGGAGACAATTAACCTGGATTTTATAGTTGAATTCTCCCAATCCCATGGCTATGATGCAGTGATGAATGTAGTGGACTCAGTCAGCAAGAGGGCACATTTCCTCCCCAAAAACACAACCATCACTGCGCTTGGAATGGCTTTGCTCTACCTCACACACATATGGAAGCTGCATGGACTCCCAAAGCAAGTCGTCTCTGACCAAGGCCCTCAGTTCATTGCTGAGTTCACTCATGAGCTCTATCAGCTCCTCGGTATCAAGCTTGCAGCCACAACCACATACCACCTCCAAGTGGATGGCCAAACCAAGCATGTCAACCAGGAACCCAAACAATACCTTCACTTATTTGTCAACAAGTGACAGGATAACTGGGATCATCTCCTACCACTGGCCAAGTTCCAATACAACAACCATATACACTTGGCCACCCAGCAAACCCCATTCATGTTGGACACTTGGAGACACCCATGCATGGGCTTCGAGCCCCAGGAACCTGAATCCCAAACTGAGGTGGTGAATAAGTTCAAAGACAGGATGGAGAAGTCATTAGAGGAAGCAAAGTCAGCACTGGCCAAAGCAAAGGACAATATGGCTCAATACTACAACCGATGCCACATCCCTGCCCCCAAGTATCACATAGGTGACCGAGTATTCCTCAACAGATCAGATATACGCATAACCCAGCCCTCCTGAAAGCTTGGTCATCACTACCTTGGGCCATACATCATACAGGGCTGAGTAGGGAAGCACTCATACAAGCTCCATCTTCCCCCATCCATGTCCCAGCTTCATCCAGTCTTCAATGTGGTCAAACTGCTCCCAGCTACTGAGGACCTGATACCTGGCCGAAGAGCCAAGCCACCCCCACCACCCAAACTGGTAGGTGGAGAGGAGCACTATGTGGTCAAGAGGGTGTTGGACAGTCAGCTGATGAGGGGTCAACTCTACTTCCTGGTGAAGTGGGAGGGGTATGGTTATGAGGAGAACACCTGGGTAGTGGAGGAGGACATGGCAGCACCAGCAAAGGTACAAGAGTGTAACAACTCACACCCAGGAGCACCCCAAAGTATTTGATCAATGGCCTTTGAATCGATCATGGCATGTGCTTTGAGGATGCAGGACTCTAGAAGGGGGATTGTAATTAAGAGTGTTTTTGGGGTGTGGGTGGTTTCTAACTGAAGAGTAGTATTCTGGGAGTCAGATATGATTCTAATCCAAGGATGTATGCTGTATGGAAGTTGTGTAATGGTCTGGGGATCTCCTGTGGTCTATACAGCCCTTTAGTGCCTGTATCGAGAGGTCAGCTCTGGTGTCTGCATGAAATGTAAATTCAATAACAAATGTGTCATTGACCCTGTGTGCTCGAAACTTTGTGAGACACTTCTAAGAATGACTAGTAACTTCTCTGATTAAATTCAGGTCTCTAATGATGAGCCTTCAGTGGGAAACATGGTTTTGATGTAAGCAAAGTGCCGGTGAAGCCAAGGAGCGATTATTGCTTTGAGGGCAAGAAGAACTAGTTTATTTACTATGTCCTAAGCTAGTTCTTATACAAAGTTGCAATTCTAATATGTTATGAGTGAAAGAAAGGGATAGACATCTTTAGGATAGACATGACAAAGTCCCATGCTATACGTATCACTGTGTCACATATTCTGCTCCCCATTTCCAATTGGTAACCTCTGAAAATGCTTGTGGCTTCTCTTCAGTATGTATTTTCATTGTTCCAATCATCCCATTGAGTCCAGGTTACTTCCATTGGTTCCAATGCACCAGCCAATGCCTGAGCCAATGCCCGTGGCTGCATATATGCACCCCTTGCTCTCCTGTCTCAACTCCTGAGTCCTCCAGTCATCTTGTATATCATTTCTATACCTTCCACCTCTTATTTCTGCTGTGACCACTGCCTGCTCATTCTATGGTTGACCCTGTGAGTACTTTCCATCCCTTCCATCCCTTAGCCGCCCGGGCACTTCCCTGCCCCAGGACCAAAGGCCATGTCCATGTAGTATCTAAAATGTTCTGTAACTATGAGAAATGAAGCAATTGGTCTAGTTTATTTTGGGGATTGTCGGTATGAGTGTCTACTTGGATTCTGGGTGCATATACTGGGTAGGGGAGTCTGTGTTCTTTCTAACTATTTGTTTTTTTACTTTTCTTCTATGTATTGTATACAAAGTGTAGAACTAGATATTTTATAACAGGGGTGATGTCAGGGGACCACCCATTTCATGACCTGAACTGATACTGAACTGATTCACCTATACCAATGGTGACCAAGCCAAACCAAATGTACATATGATAAGAGCTACAACAGCTGCTCAGTACAACTGCATGACATACTGAACCAAGCAGCTGAGATGTCAGCCTGAGTACCAGAACACCAGATATGGGTTATGGGGCCAGCATACCTTAGGGCCCAATCAAGGGGTAAGGTATGCTGAGGAAGTAGGAAGCAGATGATGAGTATATAGGTTGCATAGCTCACTAGCAAGGGATCCTAAGTTTTCCTCTTAGGATTTCCCCCTTGCTAGGTGAAGCTTCAGTTCTATGTACACAGTCTAATATACTTGGGATTTCTCCCTTGCTAGCTTCAGTTGCATGACTTTGGTAACTTTGGTGAATGCTACAGGGGTTGCCCTTACAGGCCAGGCTTGTGCCAGCCCTATGAAGTTACATGAAAGTTTAGGCACTTATATTCATCCTAATTGGGAAACAGTTGAATATTGGGTCTTGTGATGATTGGATTGGATTGCGGTTAATACAGTAGGTGTGTAGAGATGTTTTGAATGAGACTTGAAGAATAGAAGTTGATAGACTCAAAGTAAATGGATGGGGAAGTAATTTGATGATTTAGCACCCATAGGTGCCCATAAATGCTTCCACATGAGCACTTTGATTCCAGTGTACACTACAACAAAATGGCAATTGACATTGAAAACAAGGTTGGAAAAATGCTGAAAAATACTAGAAAAATGGTTTTGATCACTATTGAACATTGTGTTGAAGTAAATAGCTGTATAGGCTTATAAATATTGAAAATACACAGATACATGCATATGTGCACACACATGGATGCCAAGTAGGTCAGATCCACCCAAGAAAATCATAGAAAGTTTGGATTGAATATGACTTGAACAATTGGGCTCATAGGTATCTCATAAAGGTCATGAGTTTCATAAAAATCATTAAAATAATTTTTTTGCTCAACTAACAGTTAGAAACCTTGCATTTGTCAAAGCACAATTCTTTAGAACAATGTGTCCTTCCAAAAAGCTGCCCAAGAAGTTTTTGGGTCCTTTTGAAATAATTGCATGTCCTGGTACTCACTCAGTCACCTTAAAAATTCCAGATTATATGAAAGCAGTATGTCCTGTTCTCTACATTTCAATGCTAGAATCAACCTCACCTAACACTATCCCAAACCATACTTAGCCACCCCCACCTCCTGTAATCATTGATAGTGAACCATTGGAGTCACCAAGGTTCTGGACTCTGAAATCAACAACAGATGCAAGGCATGCAAATTGCTTTATTTGGTATGGTGGGCAGGTTATGAAGGCATGGATGAAGAAACCTCATGTATCCTCACAACTGAGGTTGACAACGCATCTGAGCTTGTTCAATATTTTCATAAGTCTTACCCAACTAAACCTGGACTATTATCCATTCTTTGAGTCCTTTATCATTCATTTTTTCTTTCACTTGCTAAAAAAGAAGAAGAAGAAGAAGATACAAAATTTATCATTTTAGAACCCAGGCACTATGCACTTTTTGAAGTCTTTGCCCATTCTATAAATCTTATCCCTGCCCAACCCTCTTGCCAGTCAATCACCTCTCCATATCTGTCCACACCTCTGACAGTCCTCATCAACCTCACTAAATATTTCCTCTTCTCCCTCTCCGACTGAATATTCCCACCTCTTATGATATCTGCTGATCTCCCTCAGCTTATCCAGCCCTTCTCTAACCTCAGCAACCTCATCCTGAAGCTTCCTGACAACCTTGCTCAAATCTCAAATCAGATCAGTTAATGCAAAAACTGGTGAGGTGTTTGGTTCTTCTCCTGGTAGAGTAGCAACCCACGGTGGTGGTAGTGGTGGAGTAGGGGAAGAGTTGAGAGAGTCCAGGATAGAGGGGATGCTGGAGCTGGAGAAGCTGGAGAAGAATCCAGTACTATAACTGATGATGAGGGAGGTGGAGGTGGGAGTAAAGTGAAAGTGAAAGGTGGAGACTGTTATAAATAAAGGGAAAAGAATATCTCTGAAATATGGGTATATAAAAACACAAAAATTATATATAACATCATAACTAGCACAAAAGCAGCAGATATATGCACAAGACATCAAAGATATTAACTGTACAAAGATATCCCAAAAAGAATCTCATCATTAGCTACATTCCCCATCATTCTACAATTATTTTACTTGTATTCTGGGCACAAGACTTGGTTCCTGGCACTTTAGTGCCCCAGTGGCTAAATGATCAGAAGGTATGGAATTGTTAAGTGCATGCACAACACGCCCTTGGTTCGTGTGGTTCAGCTTGGTCCAATGAGCCGAAGGCTGATGTGGCATTGGCTTCAACATTTGTGTGTTGCACCTATCTATCTGCCAAGCCACTATATTTCAGACAGGGCTCGGCTGGTGCCTGAGGTTGTCGGAACCAAGCAGTGGATGAAGGGACTTAAGAACTAGAGGATGTATGTCTAACTAAGTCAATTATCTGAATGAAGAATACATACAGATAATGGGTAGCTTATATGGGAAAGGAGAAACATTAAGATATGCAACAGGGTTGCATAAAACATGGAAACTAGAATGAAGATATGTGGAGCGAAAGTACTGGAAAGAATGAAGGCATGTATGCCTGCCTGTGCATGAACCAAGGTAAGAGAAGCGGGGTGAATGAAGGGAAAGAAGAAATGGAGTGAAAGAGAATGTAACTGAGCTGAGCCGAACATGATCCTAAGACTTGTAAGTCAAGGACTTATTGTTTAGTATGGAAGGACCTTGGTTGTCATGACCGAGTGGACTGAGGCTCAGTGGATCATACTTTGACAGGAATAAAGATAAGGAATGGTACAGGGACATAGGGGATACCACACAGAGTGGGAATTCATTGGAAGAACTGCAAGAATGGAACGGAAAAGGTCTGAGACAGATAGGAGCTCAGGGAGAGCCTAAATGACCACATATATGCTCCCACCAGAAGTCACTGATCATTTTGAACTTCTCACAGCATGCTACTCATATAGTGTAGCATGAGGGACAAAAGAGAATCAAAGATAGAAGGTCTAAGAGCAATTTGCAATAGCCTGGCTATAGCATATGTGACTCCCTATCCTCATACAGAGTGGAAATCTGCCACTTCTGACCAAATCTAGCTACATTTCCTTTTTCTCTTTGCTACTAGTTTGGGATCGACCTTTTGTATAAGTACTATCAGTCTCATAGGTAGTACTGTAGCAAACAATTGTCTATTAATTGTTTTCTCCTTGCTCTGTTTGGTGCTTCACTCATAATCCCAATTAGGAGACATCACTCAGACCCACCGTTTGAGTTCTGGACAACATCCAGATAGGTTCTAGTCATATAGTAGTATTTGCTCACAACATTTGGAGCACCAGACACTGTTTCTTCAATTGTTATTGGATTTACAGTCTTCCCATAAATCATTCCCAAGCTCTCAGTACCGGCACTAAAGTGCTGGATCGACCAGAAAGTCTCCAGATCTAGTGTTGCCAGAACAACAAGATATTTTCAAATAATACAAGTTATTCTGAATAGTTCTAGTAGTGGAGGATCTGTAAGGGCAACTCCCTTAGTTATTCCAGAGGTATCTCACAGAGCTAAGCAGAGGAAATCCTAAGTTTATATTATTGCTATATAAATACAGCATGACCAGAGTTCTCACCTAAGTAGAGGAAATCCTAAGAGGAAAGTCTAAGGATTTTGCCACTAGGGAGTCTCTCTCTATATATACTCTTTACCCCTTAAGTGGTCTGTGTGCTGATTTGTAAGCGCCCATCCGGGGTTACCTGAGCCTACCTCCTGGTACCAAGTCTGGAGCCCAGGTACCTGGCTCTGGGCCCCTGTCCTCCATTATAGTGTCTAGTTGTGGGGCAACGGACATCATGGAGGTGACAGACATTCTGGAGGTGACAGACATTCCAGAGGTGACGGACATTCCAGATGTGATGGATTGACCCCGGAGGTGACGGATTGAGCGGAGTTTGAATAGGAGATCCCAGAGTTGAACCGGAGTTTGAAAAGGGTTGTCCCCTGACAGGAACACCCTGAGTCATCTATCCCTGCACCTATTCACACCTTAACAGAGACCTTCCTGACTATGCTGATCTCACTTCAGGTGACTGGACATTTGAGACCTTGAGACACTCCTCCACTCTCATCTCATCAGATCCCTCTGTAGGGTGCTGTCAAAGTATGTCCACCGAGCCTTGGTTCACTCGGTTGTAACAACCGAGGTCCTTCCATACTAAACAATAAGCCCTTGACTTACAAGTCTTAGGATCATGTTTGGCTCGGCTCAGTTACATTCCCCTTCACTCCATTCCTTCTTTTCCTTCATCCACTTTGCTTCTCTTACCTCGGTTCATGTACAGGCATGTATGCCCACCTTCACTCCTTCCAGTACTTTCACTCCACATATCTTCATTCTAGTTTCCATGTTTTATGCAACCCTGTTGCATATCTTAATGTTTCTCTTTTCCTATATAAGCTACCCATTATCTGGATGTATTCTCCATTCAGATAATCGACTAAGTTAGACATACGCTACCAGTACTTAAGTTAGTAGTACAACTGTTCAGTACCGAGCATCTCAGACCCCTACCGAACATCAGTCCAAAATCCAGTGGCACGGGCAGGAGGATTGGCACAATGCAAGAATGTTGAAGGTGATGCCATGTCTGAACCTCGGCTCATTGGACCGAGCTGAACACTTGAAACAAGAGCATGTGTGCATGTACTTAACAGGTGCATATATGCACTATACCACCTTTGAGAGCTCCAACCATAATATATACCATTTTTTACTCAAACAACTGGACAAAACAGTTCAACATATGTTCTAATGTTTTTCAGAATTTTTCTGTATTTCTATGTGTGCATGTTCATGAGTTCTGTCTATTTCATTCTGTATGCTATCATGTGTCACTCATTTTGCCTCCACCTCAAGGCTACATGTGTGACCCAATAATTTGGTGGGATCCAATGACTTAACTGCCTAGACTTTGGATTATGTAACCAAGGTTCAGCACCTACCTCGCTGACATAATGAGCACCTAAAGGGCACCAAAGGGCTGGTTTATGTGTGTATGCAGGTGAGACACTGCCCGCATATGCACTCCCTCAGTGTGAACCACAACTGAGGAGGTGAGCTAGCCATTATATTATCACAATTTTATATTGATTTTCTTATTATTTATTTTTCTATAGTGTAATTACTAGGGTTCCCTCAAATCTCTGCTAACTACTGTAGAAAAGTTACTATATCCCATCACCCTCATCCTCACTCACCTCACTCACTTTCCTCTTACCCTTTCCTAAGCTTTTATTTGGGCTCCTCAGTCCCCTTGCACCCTCACCCTCTGCTTAATTGAGCACCTCATACCTTACACTGAACACCATATGCAAGCTCCAAGGTTCACATCCCCATACAGGTCAACAACCTGACAAAGACAGGTGTTCCCCTATTTTATGCAATTGGTGAAAGGGTGGTCAGCACACCTCACATTGTGCCACATCAAGTCACCTGAGGTTTCTACAAACTTTATGTCATAATATGCAATGAATGCATCACAATGTTATACATTAGCTGGAGGTGTTGATACTGTTGAGTTTATGGATAAATGCAGAGATTGATGACTCAGGGTGATCCTCCACTACTATATCTCTCTGTTATAATTTCTAGTGATAAAAATCTCTTGTTGTTCTGGCAACAAGATTTCCAGAGGTTTTCCAGTCAATCTGGCACTTTAGCACTGGTACTGGGAGCTTGGTACTAATTTCTGAGAATACTGTAAAT
Organism: Gomphus bonarii; assembly: GCA_003316585.1. Classification (NCBI taxonomy): domain Eukaryota; kingdom Fungi; phylum Basidiomycota; class Agaricomycetes; order Gomphales; family Gomphaceae; genus Gomphus; species Gomphus bonarii. The sequence continues at coordinate 6,566 of QFEC01011791.1, read as the reverse complement.
TCAGTAATAATTGAACCTGCAGTCTGTGATGCTCCAAACATTGTGAGCAGCTGATGCTGAGTGACAAAAACCTATCTGGAGTATTCCAGAACTTGAATAACAAGTGTGAAGCAGTAGAGTAACAATTTAGTAGTTAAACTGATTGAGCACCAGTTCAGACAAGGAGAAAAATAATCATTAGACAATTATTTGCTAAAGTACTAGATATGAAACACTGTAGTACTCATACAAGACATTGATATCTGACTATTAACAAAGTGAAAAAGGAAATATAACTGAATCTGGTCAGAAGCAGTGGATTTCCATGCTGTACAAAGTTAGGCAGTTGCGTATAACATAGCTGGGTTATTGGAAATAGAGAAAACAATTGGAAATCCTTTTTAGACCTTCTTTCTTTAATCCTCTCTTGTCCTTTGTGCTACACTATATCAGTAGCATGCTGTAAGAAGTGTGAATTGATCAGTGACTTCTGGTGGTGGCATATATGTGGTCATTTAGCCTCTCCCTGAGTCCCTATCTGCTTTGGACCTTTTCTGTTCCATTCCTACTTTATTTCCAATGGATTCCCACTTGGTCCAGTGTTCCTAATATCCCTGTACCATCTCCTATTTCCATTTCATACCTTCCACTCATTTAGCCACCGAGGTGCTAAAGTGTCAGGGACTAAGTCTCATGTCCATAATACAAGTAAAATATTCGTAGAGAGATGGGAAATATAGCTAGGAATGTAATTATTTTTGTGGTGGGTTTGTATATTTGTTATCTTTAATTTCCCATGCATATATCTGGTCTTTTTTTTACTGATTTTAGTCTGTTATCTAATTTTTATGTTTCTAACTAAGTATCTATCTTTTAATAGCATCTTTATCCCTTTATTTATAACAGGTACTAGAAACATTGTCAGCATAACCCAAGGTTCTGAGAACCTTTTTCACTCAGCATATCACTCTAATATCTCAAACCCTCAAGCCATGGTTCACACATGTTGATTAGTTTTTTGCTTATGATGTTCCAGATGAAAGTGTTGGTGTCAAATGAGGGTGGGAGATTGTTAAGGTTGTGAGTAAAACTAGATTTTTGATAGCTCAGGATATTCCTCCACCTCTTTAACTATTTATCAAGTGTCTCTGTAATAAAACTATCTTGTTGTTCTTGCAACAAGACCACTGGAGTCCTTCCAGCCAATCTGGCACTTTAGCACTGGTACTGGGTACTTGGAACTGATTTCTGGGAGTAGTGTAAATTCAATAACAATTGAATGAACACTCTGTGATGCTCCAAACCTAGTGAGCAAATGAATCTGATTAACAAGAACCTATCTGGAGTATTTCCAGATCTCAAACAATCAGTCTGAATGGTAGAGTAATGATTTTATAGGTAAACTGATTGAGCACTGGTTTAGACAAGGAGTAAATAATTGATAGACAATTATTCACTGGAATACTACCTATGAGACTTGTATTACTTATACAAAATATCAATTTCTAGCTAGTGACAAAGAGAAAGAGGAAATAAAACTACATCTGGTCAGAAGCAATGGATTTCCATGCTGCACAAAGTCAGGCAGTCACATGTAAGATACCTGGGAAATTGGAAATAGAAGAAACACTTGCCAATTTCTTCTAAACACTCCTTCCTTTTATTCTTTTGCTTTGCACATGCTATGCTATATCAGTAGCACACTGCATGACTTCTGAATCAGTTGATGGCCCTGGTAGTTGCATATATGCACTTGCCTACTGTCAGGGGACAGCCTCCTGCCCACCAAGGTCTATTCTTTTCCTTTTATATATTCTCTAATTCCTACCTTTGTCCCTCCATTGATTCTTTAGTTTAGTCCTTACCTATCCTTGTTTCACTGACTGTGACATGACTTACTCATGTCACAGTCACTAACTATATAGCTGGCTACAGGTAAGGGGTCCTCACCTTATTCTCTTTGGACCCCCTTACCAGGTATGCCGTCCATTGTATCTAGTTCTCATTTTCTACTATAGACTTACCTTTGGACCCCCTTACCAGTGTCTGATAGTGACTGTGGGTAGGCCTGGGGTTAGAGTCCCTAGGTCAGCCCTAGGGTAGAAGGGCAGGGCTGTGGTTGTGTCCTGCTGTCTTAGCTCCCAGCAGTTGCCTGAGTCGGTACCCAAGTAAGTTGCCCTTACACCTACTCTCTCCCTTTGTTTCTATCCACTCCAGACCTTTCCTGTCTCAATTGTGAGTTCCTTGCAGTATATTTCCACTCTGTCCAATGTCTCTCATGACCCTGCTTCTTCCCCTATGTCCATTCCATCTCTCCCACTACTTTAGCTGCCGAGGTGCTAAAGTGCCAGGAACTGAGTCTTGTGTGTATAGTACAAGTAAAATATTAATAGAATGATGAGGAATTGAGCCATGAATGTGAATCCTTTTGGGTTGGATTTGTATAACTATTTTCTTTAATGTCCCATGCATATTTTTGGTCCTTTTCGGCTTTTTAGGTTAACTATAACTACTTAACTAACTAATTTCTTTCTGTCCTTTATTTATAACAGAGATTACCAGGGCCTGGAGTTGGTGGAGTGGACATGAAAATGTAGCAAACATCACTCACTTTTCATGCCAGTCTTTCCTGAAAAAAAATTCAGACTCAATTTCTAGCCCAAGGTTGACTATTGTGGCCTCATGGGCTTAGCCATAAGGAGGAGATACAGTTAGGATCTCATGAAGTGAGATCCCTGCTTGCTTAGCCATCATGATTAAGTAGTCCTGTTACCTATTTGAGTAATCCCACTCATCCCTTTGTTTACTCAGCCTTAGAGTCTAGACCTTGCTTCCATCACTTCTTTTATTTGGTTGATTTCTCTACTCATGACACTCTTCCCTATTTAGTAATTTCTGTTGTACCATGCAATAATCTTTGAAACACATCTCACTTGAACCTTATTCTCACTCACCCCCACCTTTGTTTTAATTCCTGTTCTGGAAACCCCCTTGTTCCTTTGATTTGAAATCATTATAACTATTTTAAATACTAATCTAGTATATAATATGTATGTAAATTAGTAGTTCAGTAGTCAAAAAATTGACTAAGATTACTCCAAGTCTTTTGTCGAACCTTGCTCTCAGAAAATAGGAATTGAACTAGTGTAAATGTCTAAGAGGTTATCAAGAATGTCATTCATAAAGTGTTGAAAAGCTGCAGGGATGTTAGATAGACCAAACAGCATGGTGAGCCACTCAAAAGACCCAGAACAAGTCCTGGAGGCTGTTTTCCATTTGTCCCCTTCTGCAATATGAATGAGGTGATAGGTGTGTCTGAGGTCAATTTTGGTATAGATGTGAGCTTTCTTTGGAGAATATAAAAGATCTGTTATTAGTGGGAGCAGATAGTGATCCTTTTGATGATTCTGTTAAGACCTTGGAAGTCTACACAGAGTCATAAGGAGCTGTCCTTTTTCTGCACAAATAACACAGGTGCTCCATGTGAAGAGCAAAATGAATTGCTGAATCCTTTCTGGAGGTGTTCATTGAAGAAATCTCAGAGTGACTGAAGCTTGGAGACTGAGAGGGAATAGATGGGTCCAAGAAGTGGCAAGGTTCTATCTTCAAGGTTGATCTTGAGGTCATAATATCTATGAGGTGCTAGTGTATCAGCACTGACTTTACTGAAGATATCAGTGAAGTCATGATAATGTTCTGGAACATGCTGTTTAATGCTGTCTGAAATTTCAGAGGGTTTGACCATAGTTGAATCTCATTTGAGAGCATTGAGGTCAGCAAGGTCAAGCTGGAATACCTGGGATCCTTCTAGTTTACAAGCTTACATAAAAGCAGCAGCATTCACTAGAGCTATCTGAGGTGTCATCAACATCAGAGGGTTTTGTGAGATGTTGCTACAAAGTGAGGTGCTACAAGCTGTTGGAGCTGAAGGGGTTGGCACAGAGGCCAGTTCTGAGGTCTTGAAGGTAATACTGCCTAATACCCAATCAATTGTTGGATTGTAGTGGGTGAGCCAGTTGTAAACAAGTACTGTGGAGCAGCTGCCATCCAACAAAGTTATGTAAAAAGCAACTGTTTGAAATTCACTAATCAGAAAACAGATTGGAAGAGTCATAGTCTGAGTGATGGCTGAGTTAGTAGACCTATCAAATAGTTTTAACAGAATGGGGGTACAGAAACAGTGAGTAGAGAATATTTTTGTACTACTTGTGATTCAATGAAACAATCAGAAGAACTACAATCAAGAAGTGTAACTAAATGGTTTTCAGGCATATGGGTACATGTCAAATTTAATACTAAAGAATTCTTTGAAAGAGAAATGGCATTTAAAGTGAGCACACAAGCAAGGTTACCACAATCCTTGGGCCACATTGTTCTGAGGTTGCTGATTATGTTTTTGATTCCACATCCATGGAATATTTGGCCCTGGTATCAGAGTTTGTCTTGGCAGTGCAAGCTTTAGGATTTGAGGAGTTAATTGACTTAGGCTTTGGGCACTCCTTACAATGTAGCCTTGTGACCCACACAGGAGACAGAGTCCCTCCTTGGGCAGAAGTTTTCCATCTTTCCTGAGCTTTGACAAAAGATTGGATGTCTTGGTATTATTTGAAGACATCTGGTTACTGCTGCTGCTGTTGTTGTTGGTTCCCTTGTAGCTCTGTTGATTGTTGTTAGAGCTGCTGGAGGACTGCTGATTGGACTGGTTGGACTAATTGGAGGGATTGGATCAATTGGAAGATGTGTTGGAACCTCAGGAAGGGTTTGTAAGGTTTTCATACTCCTTGCATTCCTAATATCTGCTATCAATTTCCAATGGTGAGGGACTTGAAGTGAGGGAAATTAAGGAGACTGTCCTATATATGTTTGGGCAATCCCTTGTAAGCCACATGAGTGAGAGTGACATCATTCCACTCAGTACAAGTGGAAGCTTAGGCAAAGTCTATGAAGTAGCAGGTAGCTTAGTGATGATCCTCCATGACTATTTTTTTCAAGCTCTATCTCTGCTTGCATAGCATTGTTGAAAGGACCAAAGTTCACTTCAAGCTCAGCATGAAATTTGTCCAAATTAGAAAGCCAGGTAGGCTTGGGATAGATCTCATTAAGGATGGCAGGTTCAAAATACTGAAGAGTAGGGCCCAAGAGGTATGAGATGGCATACTGAATCTTTGACACACCTGTCTTGAATGTGAATGGGCAATCTTAGAAGTTCAGCACATACTGAAGGAAAAATGTACAGAGCTTAGCTTGATCTATGCCATTGTAAACCTTGGGTTTGTAGATTTTGGGAGCCAGCATCTGTAGTAGGTGGTTGGGCAAGACATTTGAAAATCTTTTTGATGAGCTCATCTGAGTTGATATTGGTATCAATGCTGGGAGCAACATCTAGGGAGTTATTGCCATCATTGTCTGGATCATTGTCAGGGGGAGCATTGCCAGGAGACCTACCAGATAGAGGAGTCCTGTATCCCTAGTCTCTGCTGTGGCTGAGTTCCTTGGTATCAACAGTGTTGGGGGAGCAAACATCCTTGGTTTTTTCAGAAAGTTATCATAAATCTGATATTACTTGTAGATTAGACAGGGTAGCAGGTGCCATAATTTGCCTAATGGCACATGTTGTTAGGATATCACATCGTGAAATCCCCACTTCCTTAGTCATCATGATTAAGTAATACTTTCACCTATTTGAGTAACCCCACTCAGTCCCTTTGTTTACTCAGCCTAGAGTCTAGACTGACAAGATTAAGGGTTGGAGAGATACTAGAGAGATAAAGTTTTTTTTTTATGTTATTTTTGTTTGAATATGAGTAAAATTTGTTTTCTTGTTTTTCTGGTGATTGTGGAGTGATGAAAAGACTATCTTTTTATTTTTACAAGGTTAGAACTAAATATTACATAAATAGGAGAGGAGAAAAATGGTGAGACATGTTTACATGAGTGGATGATGCATACATGACATCATATGGGAAATACTTATTACATAGGCATTGGGGGAGGAAGAAAACAACAAAAGATGATAAAGTACATACTAATAAACCTAAAGCCAGAAAAGCAAACATGTTTTATAAGGATGGTGGCTGGCCAAGCTCATGCCGGTCCTACAATGTATGCAAGCGCAAAGGGCACTTCGGTTCGACTAAAGGTGAGTGGAATTTCTGACTAGGATGATTAAAGTCTTTGGATGTGATGGAAATTATCAAGATGATACAGGAGATGAGTATCCTGTAATTTTTGTATAATAGAAACTGAATTATGGATGGAAAATGACATTATTGTTTTTGTATAATGTTCACTTTTAGCACTGTTAAGTGCTCAGGGTGCTATAGTGTCAGATACCTGTAAAAGGCTTTTGACAGTAAGCAGAGCAGGTTTCTGATAATATAAATAAAGTAAAGTGTTATGGGATCTGACAACTAGTATCAGATATAATAACATTTCACTTATATCAATATTATCATTGTGGAGGGGATCCTGGGTCTCTGGCTTCAAAATACTTCCACATGGGTACTTCATCTCGGGGGCAAACACGTTGTAAAGGTAATAGAACTTGATGGGGGACAAGGAAAAATGTAAAATAAATCTTGAAAAAT
>QFEC01011769.1:0-16844 GCA_003316585.1 Gomphus bonarii | reverse complement strand
CGCCTGGACCCCAATGGGAAGTGGGGTTCTGCTGGTAGCGGACGAGCTTGACGTTTGAGAGCGCAGAGACGGCTGGATGGCGTTTGAAATTGGCTTCAAAGCTGAAGTATAGGTTAGCGGAAGAAAGAGATGTACAGAATAGGATCGACCTGGGTGTTTTTGAAAGAAGAGCAGTGGCTGGTGCACCTTCCTTTATGTTTTCCAATTTGACTGGATGGAGCTTCACGTGAGATCGGAAAATGTCGTGGATGACCGTCCTTGCAGCTGTCGTTTTAATCGACCCCGCACAGGCGTGCGACCGCGACACGGAATACCCCGCGTGGAGGAGAGCGGACCTATCAAGGGATGGTTAGCCTGCGTGACCAGAGACACCAGTACAAACACGCTCACGCAACCTGCTCGAGCGAAGGTGATGTGCTGTGGAAAAAACTCGCGACTCGAGAAGGGGTAAAATAGAATAGGGTGTCGAGCTCCTATGGTGTGAACGCAAAATGAGACTGGGCGGGTATTCAGCGCACGTTCAAGACGCCTTACTTCAGCGGCCAAGGTGACCATCCCTTTCATTCTTGAAGAAGTACCGTACTTGGCCTCATCACTCTCAATGTGTTTGAGCAATCGCGTAGTGAACTCCTTGTCGTGCAAGGAGCCTGACCACATTGGACCCGCGACCTATATAAATATATAAATTTAGCGGCTGGAGGCTCTCCTTTGCAGGTTGCATTGTACATGAAACACCCCACCACATTCATCGCAGCGAGGTGAAACAGGTGGTCCTGCGTGCGTCTTGTACTGGAGGTTAACACTATTTGACGTCTCGGTTGTCTTCTCGACTATTTTTCCAAGAGGCTGCGCGTGGAAGGACTGGCAGCCCGAGCAAACATAGTAGATAGATGTTTTGCTAACACAGGCCCTCAGTACGATAGCTACGAGTCAAAGGTGAGCACACACCTGTATGCTTTTTTCACTTCTATAGGCGCCGCATGAATTCGCACGAACATACGTACATAAAAATCGATGGACAACGAAAGCACGGGATGTATATATCGGCCGTAGCGCGCAGCTGAAGTCGAGATGGCATGAAGCACAAGCCGAAGTGCCTGAGTAATAAATCAGGATGCCTTCCTCAGCTTGAAACCCGACATACCACTTCGTGACAGTATTCAGCTTTGACAGGAACACCGCCATAATTTGCAAAGCTGTCGGAGTTTAAGAGATACCACATTGGCTGAATGCTGCCTCACCATTTTTCTGGATAATTTGTGTTTCCAAGGACAGAAAGATCTGTGCAAGTGACGCAAAGCAATCCTATATAAAACAGCCACCGATATCGTCAAAATATAACCGATCATGGAATCAGACATTACCTCCATCGTTGACGCACTGCACCGCGGCGTCAAGGAATGGTGCAGCAGTGCCATATGGATCAAGGTCCACAACATCTACTCGTTGGCGTTCCGCACGATGAGTATACATGAGCGAACTATGAATGGTGATCAAACGATACTCAAAAAAAACAAATCTTGCAAACTACCGACCACGCATCGCCTTCGTTCACTCTGACTTTTCCTAATGAAGGTTTTTTGCCGATTCGTGACGTACTGGACGAAGCTGGATTTTCCTCCTCCATCTCATTCACCGTAGAGTCTTCGGGGCCGAGGTCATTGAACAGGACGTTTCGTCTCATGATTTCCGTCGCAGCCGGTGAGAGGTCATTGGCTATAACATATCTGACATGGAAAGTATTCCAATGAGACATAGGGACTCTGAATGGAGAGGATACCGACTTCACAAGTGGGATTTCTTGAGCATACCGGATGGAGCGAAGACCGGTTGCAGAAAGTGGTTCTAAGATCACCACCTTCCGAGGAGCGTACTGGGGTGGGGGGGGTAAAAATTTATATATATTCAGGACGTTAACAGGAATTTAAGGTATCAAGTCCAAACCTCGCGCGCTTTCGGCGGTTCGTCGGTAGTGTTTAGGGCACTGGTTTCTTCAACCTTGTCGCCTTCAGACTGGCCGCCAGTCCCATTGGAAGTGGGTCCACTCGGACCTGGGGGGATGGTGGATTCAGCTGGTTTTTCTGCATCCACTTTCAACGCCGAGTTTCACTAAAAGTGGTACAGGGACTTGCAAGTTGTAATAACATACCTTTCTTGCGCTTCGGTTCCCGCGGCAGGACACCTTGGTCTTTTCTTTTGCGTTTATCGCACCAACGCTTCTCCTGTATTTCGTTGAACTGTTCGCTCCATACCCGAATGGAAGCTACACTTAGATCACGGTTGAACTCTTGTACAGGATTAAGAAAAGCCTCGTTAGACGTTGGAAGCAGCAGTTTAGCTCCGTTTTCGCAATGTAGGCGGTAACCTTCGGGTGGGGTAATCCCAGAACTCATTTTTCTGCCAGAAAATTCCGACAGAAATCGAACCAGTTGGCGACGCAGAATGGGCAAGTTGCTAGTACATGCGGAGTGACTAAAATGTGACACGTCACTAATACAGAATAAAATGCTATTTTTATGAATGTCCACGTGCTGTTTTAGATGAAGGGGTAATGGGAGAGAATGAATGCAAAGTAGGAAAACGAGATGCACACTCGAAATACAGATAATGTTCGTGATCCTTGTGTTTTTGTTAATGAACTGGCAGTTTCTGTAGGAGAATGTGGATCAGAAATGGCTACCACTCAAAGTCCTCGGACACTAAAGTAATACTAGCTCTCTGGTCGCCGCGAAAGATACGAGAGGGACTGATTTGAGCCGCCACGTTCTTCCGCACCATCGCGTTGAGCGACGTGGGACCGCAGCCTACATAAACTCATCAATAACTTCAGCTTCTCCTAAGAAAGTACAACCTACACGCAACAACCATCGCTCCTCGGGAACGGCCAGCCTCGTGAGCTATTATTCGATCAAGTTTTGCTCGGCCCGGACGAGCGCGTTCAGCAACAATAGACGTATCCTCGGCCTCTGCTTCATCCATCTCGAACGTTGTTGGCTTTCGAGACGGTGAAGCTCTGTGTCCAGGTCTTTTTGAGTCATGAGGTCGAATAACTTCTGGTTTACTTGAATTTTTCGAACTATCTCCAGGGCCAGGGTATAAAAAAGACTGCGGCGGGTGTGTATGCGAAGTTGAAGGCGAAGGAAGGCTGCCGCCAGGACTCCAGGGACTGTGCAGCTCATCTGTAAGGGGACTGTGAGGGCTCCCGACGACATCTAGGGAAGGGGCCATGAGACGAGATCCTGAATGCCCAGATATCGGAGCAAGAAACTCTTGGTGCGGTTGTGGAGACGATCGTGCTTCATAGCTCGTGTGCTCGTGCTCCATCCCAGACAATGAAGCCCTTTGTAACTTTCTTGTCTTCGCCCGTCGCACCTTACCTTCCTTTCTTAATCTATAAGAAAGTTCCGTTTCACCAGGAAGGCGAGAATCGTCCTCGCCATCAAAATTCGTGAAATCTAGTTCGTGTTCCTCGCCAAACTCTCCATACATATCCACAATGTCCATCACTTCATTCCTGGTGCCGCTTTCCATTTTGGGAGTATTCATATACGAAACATCTACAGATGTATTTGATGATATTATGGAGTCCATACTGATGTCTGACGCGGTAGAATATCGTTTATTGCTTGACTGCGCAAAACGAGGCACTGGTGGTGATAGTGTATCGCCTTCTCCCTGAATCGGGGGGGAAACTAAAGGAAGGGGCACATCTTTCGATACGACATTCGTAACGAAAATGTCTACCTGCAACGAAGATGTTGAAACCATCTCCGTGCATTTCCGTATTACTGTCGCAACCCACTGTATATGGCCTATAACAATGAATGCGGGGTCATACCCTCGAAGCCAAAGTAAACTCACAGAATTCCCTGACAACCCAGACGAACCTAACGCGACTGATCTGGGAAACAGAGTCATGGCCCCAACTTCCCACCAGTCCTCCAAGCATTTTACCATGCAACCGCAAAACTCACACCTGAGCCTCCGGCTATGATTAACACACTCGAGTGCGACGTCCATCGTGCTCTGATAGACGACCCAAAAGGACCGTCAAGATATGCCCGTAATAAGACGCCCACCCGTGGAGGCGAGAATTGGTAGGGTGGCAGATCACCAACCTCCCCCGTACCCTGAAGTCGCTCTATGTGGGACCATAGGTTTTTTGTAAACCCAGTTCTGGCGCGGACAAGGATTACGACTGCTCTTTCTTCATCTGACGAGGCTTCATTATCACATATAGACGCGATAGTGAACGGATGGCTGCTAAATTTAGAAACAGAAGGAATGTTTAGGAGGGCATACTGCCCGGGAGCCCAGCTGAAATGCCGAGAAGGAACCAGTCTAAGTCGGATCGTACGCCCTGGGAGTAAGGTACAATGGGCATAACCTGGGGGAGGAATGTAGGTTGCCCTCAAAGTGTTTCCAAGAGTTCTCGGTTGGGAAGGGGACAATATGTGAGATGAAGATGCTGACCCTGGATCAAATCTATGCGGTGGAAAATTACCCCCAGATCTTGAAGAGGTTGGAAATACAGGGTCCTTGAATTCTCTTAATGTTCCAGTTGGAAAAGATATGACCAAGTTATCCCTCGTATCGAAGGATTCATGTTGGGACTCAAACCCACGATCTTCAGTAACATCTACCGCATCCATTTCTGAAGGGAAAATGAGCTGGCGATGGCTCTCCTGACTGGCATCTGATTGATCTCGAAAATGCGCGGGCTTGTAGTTGCGATGTTCTCTGAGCGCTCCCAAGTGATTTGCTCCGGAGACCTTATCAACCAATGCAATGTAGCGTTTGCTTCTGTGGCTATGACTGCCACCTACAATTCCATTGGTTCGTAGGAATCGGACCAACCTCCAAAGGCGTTCTGCTACCCATATAGCAACGGCGGCCCAACACCACCACCCAAAATCGGGGAAGTGTAACGCAGAGAAAGCGAGTGTAAGGGGTACAAGTAGCACATGAAGGATATAGAACACTTCATAAAACTCCGTTCGGATTGGACGGAAGGATAACGCAACGAGGAGCGTCAGGCATATGTATCCCTAGATAATATTTCATAAAACGAACATTTTCTAAAAAGTTTGAACATACCAACCACCCAGAAACGAACTTGTCGTATTCGAAGGCGAAGCTCCAAACCGAAGAAGGATTGTCCGTACTCCTCTTGTCTCTGCTCAATTGTACTCCCCAGAGGGCGATATGTAAAGTAGTGACAAACCAGATTAGCCGGCCAGTCCATCGATGTAAAAAGGCGAGTTTGTCATTATAAATCTGAACCAAGAATGGGAGGGCAAATAATGCAAAAGGTGGAGATTTGAGTGCAAAGAGGACGCATAAAGGAAACAATGCAAATGCTATGGTACCAGTCCGACCACCTGCAGTCCACCAAGCTTTTGAAATCGTATACACAGGTTGGGAAGTCGTGGAGGCAGTCGAGGAGGGAACGGTTCGTGCACTACTGTGTGTAAGATCCCACACGTGTATGTCTGGAGCGATATAGTCTGGGCCAAGGAAACATAGAAGGAGCGTGACAATGTAAAGACCGGCAAGAGAGAGAAGTTGAGCATTCGAAGGTAATGATAAAGGTTGCTTGTGAGGCTTGCCCCGCCTACGTGCTGCAGCTAGACTATACTCCTTTCTCCATGTCCTTCTCCTCAAACTCCATTTGCTCCAGAGAGCCCCAATGGCTCCACCTCTTGCACCTGACCAGTGCAATGCTGCGAACATGAGGAAGACGAACACAACGGCGAGCCATAGGATGTACGCGTAGCGATAGCTAGGCGTGCTCAACCGATGAATAGTGAGGTAGGTAGTGATCCATTGGTGGTCATTGAGTGTGGGAAGAGGTGTCGTATGTGGATTTACGGCAGAGGATGTTGACGCCTGTAATAATACAGTGCTAACCGAACGTGGTACGTAGGAAAGAACCTGTGTTGGTTCTGGCCAAGTAAACGTTGATGAAAGGGACATGATTATGTGGTCAATGATTGTAATCCAAAGGCAAGCGGCTCAGACTCTGATGCTGGAGCCAAAGTTACGATACATTTGTAGTGTGGCTTAGGGGGCCGCGGATATAAGCATTTTCCCGTTCTAGACAACCAACAGAACGACCGGCAAAGACGAGATCTTTCGACAGCCTACAGTTCCCAAAACTATGACAATAGGCTACACAACAGACAAATACAATCCATCCTGTTCCTTCAATACTACGCTACAACCGTTCCCGATCGAACCTGCGCAAACGGTATCGTTCAGACGCTTAGAGAACTTTACAAGAATGTTCGCCTCACCTCTTTGCCCGTCTTCTTGATCTTTTCCAGAACGGTTTCATAGTCGACAGGACCCTTCACAATAACCTCCTGCTTCTCCAAGTCGACCTTGTACTCGGTGACACCTAGCCAGCAAAATTAATCTCGAGTGGAGTTGACTCGTTTTGTGGTGGGAAGCATACCATCAACTTTCGATAGAGCCCTGTTGACGGCATTGGAACAGCCACCGCAGGTCATCTACTGTCTCCTTGAGAGCTGAGGGCATTCTTCTCTTTGATTCTCTCTCACCTTGACGTCAAATTTGTATTCGTGCTCCTGTAAACGGAATCAGCCTCATCTACTGTCCTTGGGAGCTGAGGGCATTCTTCTCTTTGGTTCTCTCTCACCTCGACGTCGAGTTTGTATTCTTGCTCCTCCTGTAAACGGAATCAGCCTTGCCAACTACTCTCTGAGAACCTCACTCACAGACATGGTATCAGAGTGAGAGTTAGTGTAGAAAATGATTGTGGTTGTGTGTTGCCCGTGTTACGGCTGACTGTTATATGGCTACACAGCTTACAATACCCTATCAGTCATCCACGGCGAATCTTGGGATGACTCAAGATTCGCCGCCCGCCGGGTCAACTAGGACCTTTTGGAATAGGCCTCATATAATAATTACCACCTTGGGTAACCTATATATGTATCCTTTACTAGAAACTTGTCTTGTTTCTTCAGACGCCTAATCCGGTTTGGGCTTAACTATAACCTTTTCCTGCTTAGAGCCCTACAGCGCTCCACAAACTGCATAGACTTTGCATCTCTCTTTCAGGTTATAAAGGCACAATTTCTCTTGTCACTTCCCTTAAAGTCATGATCTTGTCTCTGATTCGGGTCCCAATTACTGTAACTGAACTTGGAGCATCATAATCATCAACCATCGTCAGTTTGCAGCAAAATACCTCAAAATACCTACATTCGCATTTAACGTTGTCATCAATCTCAATGACAGCTTTAGAACATTCCCTGGTGACATGATAGCATTCCCAACTGACATACTAGTTACTGTTTTAGCACGACTGAGCCCTGCTAGTGAGCTGCGTCCGGGTGCCAGCAAATACCCAGATCTGTACAGCATCCAAAGAAAAGAAAGGAAAACAAAAATAGGAAAAATAGATCTCGATGGTAACCTTTTACTAAATCAGCCGCTTACAGCTCAAAATACTTGGCCTAATTGTCCAATTGTATACCGGATAGTACTAGTCGTGTACATAGTCCAGCACAAACTTCACTTCAGCTCCTACACTCGTTAACTCAGGTTAGTCAAGTGACCTCATGACTCCAAAAAATGTGGAGGGCGTCAACAATGGTATAATTTCAAACCAGCTTGGGGAATCTCTAAGAACCGCAAAAGTGTGACATTATTCGTCGGAATACGTTAGCTGTAATACGATGGAGGTATTCATAACACCACAAAGAACATCGGTGAATCAAGATATACATTCTCACAGGGTCAGCGTTCACCAATGATCATCTGTCCTCCAACATTTCAACACGCTCATCCTCATCCGTTTCAACTGCTACCCATCCACCCGCTTGCCGCCTTCGTAATCGTGAAAAGTAAGAAGTAATATAGGCTAATAGCACCATAAGAATTTTCTGATGCACGATAATCAGGTTCTTTGCTTACCCAGAATTGACTCGATTCGTGAAGTACTTGCGATTCGTGAATTAGGTCGTTGTGTGACGAAGTACAAAGGGACACCAAATGCGATGAATCCTAGCGTGATTCTCTGTCAGTACAGCGTATATATACCACTGACGACATACCGATAGCGGAGAGAGCTTCTAGCGGGGCTGCAACAATTGGCATCGAGAGTAAAAACAAAGCAACCTAAAGTATACCATCATCGATATGGAACTATCAATGCATACCACGACCACGAATGTCTCACTGCACAGAACACAAGTGGTGTAATAATCCATGTTCTATATGGTCTTTCTAAATTCGGCTCCCTAATCCGTAAAACCACTAGACCCAAAACCTGCATACAAACGGGTTAACCGGCTTGAATAATGCATCAATGATCGACAAACAGTGAGAAAATAGAAGCTCCACGATGCCACGCTGACGAAATTGACGAGCGTACGAAATCCGCCTCCGACTAAAATGAAAATCGTTGTCAATGAAGCTTGCAAGCAAAGCGCGTTGACTGGCGTCTTCCGTGTTTTATGCAATCGACCAAACACGCTTGGAAGAAAATGCTCCCGCCCTGCCGTATATATAAGTCTTGCTGAAGTGAAAAAAGATCCTGAAGTAACCTGTGTAACTGACGGGTGTTTAAAAAGTACTACGAAAGACAGACCATTCAAAGCTCCTATGCATGAGAAGGCCACCATGCACGCGAAAACAACACCTCCGATTTTCCCGAACAGTGCATGGCCAAAATCCAGGGCGACAGTGTTGCTCTTTTCAACTATGGTCTTTTCGTGTAATTAATTACAATCACGACCTCCCAGAAATAAAGAATATTACTCACTTTATCGAGCACAACGAAGTAGGACAAGTTTGCAAGCAGAAACAGAATCTGTGCAAAAAATTATTGTAAAATAAAACGGCGATCGGTTAAGTTACTGACGATCACGGTAGTCATACTCGAGTGTATCACCCGGGGGATATTTTTCTCCGGGTTTTTCATCTCCCCTGCAACGTAGTTGGCTTGTTCCCAGCCGTCAAATGCCCAGAGACCTGTTTGATCATTTAGGAATCAATCATAACGGCACCAAAAGAAGCTTACCGGAATATAGTGCCAGGGCGTATGAGGAAATATTCTCTGTAGTTCCATGAAAAAGAGAGTCTGTAAGAGACGATGATGTCTGGCCTCTGACAAATTGAGTAATGCCCAAGATTGCAATCGCGAGCTTTATCCCTGGTTACATTAAGAGTGATTTTATTGGTGGGAGACATACCAAAGCCGCTACCTTTGCATGAGTGGAACTATCCATGAATCAGTAAGCCCAGCATATCAGTAAAAGCATACCTTCATGCCCGTGAAGAGCACTGCGGCTCTTGTACCAAGAGTCGATGCACCAGCGCACAATATAGTAACAAGCATAACTGCCAGAATAGCAACAAGTTTGATAGACCAATCTGGAATCTCATCCGCCGATACTTCGGAACGTGTGGCATGAAACAAAAGTCGGCTCATGTACTCCCTATAGAATGATAGTTGAGGAGATATCAGCCAAGTGTAGGAAAATACAGAAGAGTAACATTCCCAAAAATCAACGCGATTATAGCATTGCTACCAGGTTTCAAGACGGAGATGGCAGTCCATGCAAACAGATAGGAAACAAGAGGATGGTAGGCGTATGCTAGATACGCTTGAGCTCCACCATTCAGAGGGATAGCAGCACCAAGCTCCGCGAAAGATGAAGCACCCGTCCATGCAAGAATGCCACTGATCAACCATACCAAAAGACTTGCCCCTACCGACTCTGTGTTTGCAAGGACCACGCCGGGAGACGAGCTGTACATTTAGTTAATTCTATGGAGATAGCTAGAACACAAAAACTCACAATATACCTGAGCCTATCTGTACTCCCGCGACCAAAGCGATACCTATTGAACAGTCATGAGGGCATAGCCACGTAAACAGAACCTAGTTTCGAAAACTTACCCTTGAACAGACCCACCGTTTTCTCAGCGACTCCACTGTCGTCCCGGGCTGCCTCGCTCAAGCTAAGTGGTAGAAGATCTTCTTGGAAATGGAAGACCCCTATAGAAGACCGTCTGGTGCGCGTCAGGTGTAGGCTCAAAGGCTCTGCACCTTGAGAAAGCTCGAGGGCTCGTAAAGAAGACTCTGAGGAGTTGGGGGAGTGGGGAGGAGACGGATATCCATCGTGAAGAATTCCTGAAGACTTTATAGAGGCATATTCCCCTCGCGGAGAAGTCGTACTCATGGAGCTCAGCAACAACTAAGTAAAGTGGATCGGACCACAACAACCCATTCCCGCCTTGCTACACCTTAAACCAGGAACTCGGATTTTTTTGCCGTCTCAGAATGTAATTTTGATTATGGCTCCCCACAGAAACAAAATGCAGAAATTTGAGTGTCGCGTGGCTCACAAGTATGTTAACAATATTTACAAATCTTGTATGCAGTCGATTGTCCACTTTTATCTTCCAGTTTTCTACTTCATGAGTTTTCTTCCTTTATTTTTTTTCAGTGCTTCTTCCGAGAAGACCGCTTCCAAAACAGAAAGTGTGAATTATGCTTATCAGCACTTCTCTTAGTGCCACCACGTGATATCGAAGGCGACCCTGCAAAGAGCAGCTGTATGTTATGGTATGAGTTTACTGCCACATGCGGCATTTTAGGAAACATCACTGACTACAAATATACCCAATAAGCCAGTTGCTCCTGCACCCAAGGTCATGAAAAATGCCAGAGGCCCGACCTGGGATGTCCCTGTATTGTAGGAGAGGAAGGCACTAATCAGCAGTCCAAAAGTGACAGGAACTAGAAGAGGGTGTCTATGTGAAGAATGTCTCTGACTAGGAGATGTGGTAGGTAAATCAGAAGGGAGCTATGCTATACGTCAACCAAATACAACAATTTCTCAAACAAACGAATAAAGTACCGTGACAATGATCCCAGTGGCTAATGACAGTGCGAGTATAACGAACTGTGTCAGTAGAAATCGTTCAAGATGCGTCAACCTGTATTCCCTGTGTTCTGGATCCGGATCGTTTGTCGAAGACAAGAATAACAAGAAACGAGGAAAGGCGAGGAAGGGAATCGATATGATTACCAACCTGCAGTTGAATTAAGAGCCCTCAAGTTTTGTAAAATTTCAAGTTGCATACCAAGCAGATGTTGCATACGTCCACACTGCCATCCTTGCATCTAGTTGAGGGACCGCAACTTCATCGACTTCATGTATGGAATTATTCGGAGTAAGACTCTCGACAGTCTGTGACTGCTTTCGTCTCGAGGTTCTTGCTGCCATAGACAAGTCTTCCATCTCCATGCCAAGACTTGGCAATGTGTAGCGTCATCGTCACGTGATTTGGATTAGATCCGTCATGACTTCCTCTAAGAAGAGGCAACGAACTCTTTTGGAGTTTTCGAGCAGTTCGCCTCCAAAGAAACGCCCCTCGAAAAGACACAAAACATTTACTAAATCACACTCCAGTGAGAGTTGTAGCAGCGATCCTGGCAAGATCCAGTTTGAGTCCCAGATCAGTGATGAAGAGGACGATCGTCCTCAACATCACCTGCAAGCTGCAAATGATGAAGACATTCCTCCTCGTCGTTATGCCACGCGCCAGCACAAGCGACAGCCCATTCCTGTGCTTTCTGTGGACTCGTCCTCTTCCGAAGAGGATATGGCTCATGGGAAACGATCTACTCGCTTCAAACAATCTCACCATCATGTTGTTGTTTCTGACGAGAGCGAGTCACAGGAGCCTCCAAAGAAGCGTCAACTCATCAAGGGCAAGAGACTCGAGGATGAGGAACTTGATAAAGTGGATGATGATGAAGGTCTGATAGATGAGGTGGATGAAGATAGTTCGTGTCACTCGTGGCGTTTTTCATTGATGTTTCCCAACCATACTTCGTCAGTGATACTCAATTCCCGTTTGCGAGATCGGTCTAAGAAGAGTGCTTATGCTCAAAATCTGGAGCGACTTCAGCGTGGGTAGTGCCACTCGTCTCCCGTTTGATCAATCTCATGTGATCAATCTCATGTTGTCGCCTCGCATCAGGTCGTAGACGTGGCCAGATTGCCATTTCAGAAAGTGAGGAAGAAGACACCGACGAGTCAGAATCCCCTAAGCCAGAACGTCCAGAAGTTTTTGCAGGAGCACGTCAAACCCACACGATAATAGATGATGACGAGAGTCCAAACGAAGGTATATTGGCGGAAGAGGACGATAATGATTTTATTGTTCAAGACGATGAAGCAGAAATTGTCCCTGAGCTTCCCCCAATGTTCAGCATGGGTACTTTCCAGGTACAGCTCGCTTTGAACCATAATATCATGCCTGTGGTTCACCCTCCCGTTCTTTTAGGATCTTTCACATCACTTCAAAATAATATGTCAACTCTTCGTCCATTTGGCAGTGAAGGAACCATCTGGGAGACACTCATTTATGCAAAATGCCTTAACGCGTAAGGGCTCTCTGTCCGCCATAAACGCTACTCGCAACTTAATTTATCAAAGAGGATTATTTCTCTGTTCCTCTCGCTATCACACGACGAAAACTCTCCGCAATGAGAGATTCGTTGGTCACTTCTTCTATCTGGAAACCTGAATTCAAGAAACCTCTTGAAACGTTTCCTATTTTTCGGCTTGAACAATTAGCATTTTCCATTCCTATCTGCGACGCATGTCATTTAGGTAATCGAATTGCAACATTGCGCGGTACTCTGTCTGGTCACGCGTATGACTCACTCACATTCGAGGTATGTTTCCTTTGTTGTACTGGACTGATGAGATAATCTCTCATTCATCCACTATTCAGCCGCATCACCACGATGAAGACGGCGAGGAAGGAGATATCGCAGCAGACTGGAATCTTGGACGATTTTGCGCAGCGCGTGCCCAAGTATTGTGAGTGACTGACTACGTTCATACATGCTTTGTCCTTAACATCTGCAAGCCACACATTCACACACTGGGAGGTATGTTTTCATCAGATATTCAAATGTGGGAAGTGCATATTTAGGCGGTTTCGATTTACAATCACAAGCATATACTTTATCATACTCTCCGCATGGAAGTAGATAATCTCAAAGAAGCCACCACACAACTCAGCCTTGGGCAAAGCAACCGAAGGACGGTCTTCATACCGGCGACCAATGGTCCTTCCCCACCGGAAGACCTCGATGACGCTGACGGGATGATGGACTGGTTGGACGGGCGAGGCCTAATCAACGAACAGTGGAAGTGGATTAAGGACATGATGGAACGCGCCCATAATCTCGAAATTAAAGGCAGGGGTGCAGAGGATGATGTTGAATTAGGGTAGATTTAAACCCCAGAGATGGCATGGACGTGCTAAGCACTGCTTACCAGCATCATGTCGATATTTTTTTGGCGTAAAATATTTTATCAATGTTCTGCAGACAGAATGTAGTATTTCCTTCCGATCGAAAAAATTGTGTCTATTGCTGCCAAAGGCAGTACAAAGACGGTCCATTGGTTATATTAATTATCTTTTCCAGAATTTGTAGTTTCGAACCCTGGGAGCACCTTGGTCCCTTCGATTTTAGCACCCTCCAAAGCATTCACATCCAGACCAAGTGCTGCCAGAATAGTTGGCCCAACCTGCTTGGTGCTGACCTGGACGTTGAACTGGGTCTTCTCGAGTTTTGGGTTGCTGACGAAGCAGGCGACCATTCTATCGTCGTTGCTAATGCCGCCGTGTTCGGCAATCTTTGCTTTCGAATTGGTGTAGATGACGCCGAGCTGGGGGCGGACAATGATGTCGGGAACGGCAGTATCGTTAAGAGGGTTACCGAATCCTTCAGAGATGAGACGATCACCGAAAATGATATCTTCGATCTTCAATGCAACGCGAGCGTTTTCAAGGTTAGTGACAGCAGTCTGGGTGTCACCATGATTCTGAAGGAAGATGAGGGCGATGTCATCTGCCTGAACGTCAGATTAGTATTAAGATCCTACGTTAAACAAGTCATAGGTGTGACTTACTGTCTGGAACAAAACGGGCACTTTGGTAGCATTCACGACAGCGGCCGGGTCAACTTCCGAAAACAATGTAGGGTCAATAGGGGCCTGTCCATGCTTGGAGGCGACAATGATGAGAGTCTTATCGTCAAGGTTCTTCTCAACCAACTTGGCAACGACTTGTCCAATAGAATTGTCGACAAAGTCAATTGCCCGAAGGAGATCAGGAGTAAAGTCCAGGCTGCCCGCAATATACCCCGAGGTCTTCTGGCCAACGGAGACTGTTTGTACATGAGAGGACATTGAGAATTTTAAGAGATTGTACAGAACATACCAGCCTGGAAGTTACCGCCGAACGTGGTGGGAACTCCTTTCAATGAACCGGTCGAGTTGACAGGCACTTTTGCGTCAAGCCAATCCAAGAATGCGTTGACGTGGAGTTGGTCATAAGCAATGGTTGCGTTGACAGTGACTGGGACAGCTTGGATCTCAGGGAAGAATCCAGTTGTAAGCCCCGTTCCGCTGGGACCACGAAGGATGTCGTAGGCAGGGTGTTTGTCAGTGTGGGCAGTCTCCAAGCCTTTGCTGGTGACAACCTCTGTAAAGGTGTTCACGCGAAGGCGAGCGTGGGGAGCAATGGCTGTACACTTCCCATTAATGATAGCTTGTGGGAGGTTTGCGGGGTTGATGCCACCGGAGAACAGCAAGGTGGAATCAAAGTCGATATTTTCTGCATATTGTACTAGATGTTGATGTGAGAGTCAAATTTCGTAGAGCATCGATCAGGACAAGGACACACCTTCGGCGCCTGGTGTACCGATGCAGTTGCTTCCAGCTGGAAAGAATGCCCGATCAAAAGTATCATCATACCAGACACCGGTGGTTCTGGGTGAGGCACCAGTGAACTGATTCAGCGTGCCCGGGAACGAGTCAGAGGGTGCTGAAGTGAAGGCGTTGGTGTACTCAAAGCCAGTCGAAAGAAGTTTTGCTATGGTGCTTTGTGGTCGCTTTGCTACGTACTTCTCGACGTCGCTACTGTGGAAACCGTCGATACTAAAGTAGGCAACATGCTTGTAGTGAGCGTGGGCGTGTATAGCTGGGACCGCTGCGACACTGCAAGTGAGAGCAGACACCGAGGCGAGAACCCAGTAGCGCATATTGACTACTTTTCGATAAGCCACAAGGAACGCTAGAGACCATTCTAAAGACCCAGTTTTTATAGAAATATAGTAGTGCCTGACCTCTGTTGCCACCACGGTACCGGTTGACAGATTGTTTGGAGAAAATTTACGTGTGACCAATCCCCACCATCGCACATGGTTGCTTGAAACATGTAAATTTGGCAAACTAACCGACAAGAAGCATGGGAATAACAGTCAGGACTGTCGTACGAGCGAGGCTGGAATTATGATGAGGCTCCACCTACACTGACGCACGTTGGTCTTTGATACCGACGGGCAACACTCATGCTCATGGTTCAGCGGATGGTATTCGATCAGGGGTCAGCATGTGACGATGATTGACCTTGCTTCAGGAAGCGAGATTAAATTACTTCGGCCTAGGTAACCTTTTGCATTAGCATACAGTACGTAAACCGTCAGGAACGACCTTATGACATTCCCCACATCCATCAGCGGGTAGAAAATTTACAAGATGCCCATCACCAAAATATTATTACTCTTCCACCGAGCGAACACCGGAATCCTCGCTGTCAAGGTCATAGAGACTCTCCTAAGGAATAAGATAACGCAACGAGAATGTATTGTCGTCGTCAACAGGCAGCCTAGTTAAGAAGGCCAAGGATTCTTCGTCCTCTGCCTTCCGGGACTTTTCTCAAAGACGCTAATATAAGTTCGACATCGGTGCACATTTGGCTTCGACAATATTCTTGCATTGATGCAGGGTGCAGTCACACCTCCTAAGATTGGGGGTTCCCTAATCAGCATATGATATCCTAAAATACCTATACAGTAGACAGTATCAGTTACCAATAATTATACCAAATTGAATTGTGTGCTGAATTATTGTAATTCAGTTTGTTATTAATTATTAGTAACTAATACTGTCTAGTAATCTGAATCAAAAAATAATATACCAATTGAAAAAATAAAAGTGGATGCTGGGATGCTACTACTATTTCTGGTTTGGAAAATTCTAATAAAAAAATCCTGTAAACCGGATACTTTGCACATATGATTTTTTTAAAGGACATTTACAAAAACTTGAAAAATCACAGGAAAAATTTAAACAAACATTGGGTTTCCTGTAGTTTTTATGAGATTGATGACTAATTTTGGGCAATATAAAGTTTGAAATCACATGATGAGCTTAAGGAGGGTGAGATCAAAGATACTTCTTTTCTCTTGAGATCATTATCAGGGAATATATCTTGAATGTCACCAGGGTTGTATGAATACTGTTGGGGATCTGTGAGGGCAATGCTATTGACAAGGTCACAACAACAAGATACTCCAATATTTAGTGAGCTGATAAGGGTAATTTCCACCTGGTGTAGTGGTAATCCTCAGTTTATACAAAGTTACTAGCAATAAATACATAAAAAGCCCACCTGGTGTAGCGGTAATTCTCAGAGATCAAGCTGAGGGGTAGCCATTACACCAGTCACACTTATATACTCTAATGGAAGGTCACAGAAGGTCATAGAAGGTGACGGAAGGTTCTGGAAAGTCATGGAAGGAAATCAACAAGAAACAACAACTGACAATGAACTTCAAGCTGAACCCTGACAGGATCACTCAGAATAAGTTAGAAGGTTTGTTCCATTTGGATTGCAAGACAGGATCAAGCCTATTGTTAAGTCTGGGGTCAAGGATGTCATGTTCAGAAGGGTTCTGATGTAGTCCAAGCTGTCAAAGTTGAACTGGGGTACAG
>QFEC01011756.1:2111-20118 GCA_003316585.1 Gomphus bonarii | reverse complement strand
TCACAAATGATTAGTATCGCAACTCTGTATAAGAACTAGCATAGTAGATAGTGAAAAGTTAGTTCTTCTTGCCCTCAAAAGCAATAATCGCTCCTTGTCATCACCGGCGCTTTGCTTACATCAATATCACATTTCCTACCGAAGGCTCGTCATTTGAGACCTAAAAATATTCAGAGAAGTTACCAGTTACCTTAAGAAGTGTCTCACAGTTTTTCGAGCACACAGGATCGATAGCAGATTTGCTATTGAATTTACTATTCATATAGTTACCAGAGCTGATCTCTCGGTACAGGCGCTAAAGAGCCATACAGACTACCCCAGGACTCCTGGACAGATACTCGTCCACCACATAGCATACAATACCATACTAGACTTACACCAGACTCTAGATACATCTCCTTTCACGTAGAAACCATCCCCACCCCAAAAACCACTCTTAATTACATTTTACTTCTTTTATCTCCCTATCTCACTCCCCTATGTTGTTGTTGCCTGTCATTGTTTCCTTCTCTGTTTCATCTCTGTGACATATTTCTTGTATTACACTGACTGGTAGCTATACACTCACCTCTTAGGTAAGGGGGTTCTTAGTTCTTTCTCTTTGCTTCCCCATTACCAGTGTCTAGAGAGGCCTGTGGGTAGAGTTCATTTGTCAGGCTCTGGATAGGCCAGCAGGGTTAGGTGTTTCCCACTGCTTTGTCTACCAGCAGGTGTAACTTTAGTACTAGCATAGGTTGCCCTTACAGATGGTAACAATGCTTTCTGAACAGGTCAAGTGTTAACCTTTGCCTCATGCAAAACTATGGACACATTTTGGTTTTTTCCTGTTCTCCTTGGTATGTAGAGTGACATTTTTCTTTTGCAGGGAGATATCTTAGTTTGTGAGCAATGCCATATTAGCTCATTTGGTCTTTTCATAATAGTCAATCACCTGCTTTTCCAGGGCCAACTTCCCTATCTTTACTACTAACTCTTTCACCAGATTAAATCAATGCTTTACAGCCTCAGGGTTGAGAGCTTGTGCTCTCTACATATCAAGAGGCTTGTTCCAATGGGTTGGAATTTTGTATTAGTTTCAGCCAATAAATGCATATACTCACTCCTTCCCAGTAGGTTGGCATGTAGGCCCAAATCTCTTTTGTAGAATGGCATTTTAATAAGATTTTATACCTCAATATGTCAGTGGAAAATTATAAACTGCAGACTTGAGAATGAAATCAACAAAACATGTTCTTTGATCACAGTAAGCTTCTGCTTCCAAGCATTAGCTTCATCAATACTTCTCTTGTCATTAACAGCACTCTAAAATTTATGGTAATCCAATCTATGAAGTTCAGCAACCATCTGAAGGCCTCTGCATAATTTTGACTCCTTTAGCACTCTGTGTGATATGCACCCATGGCCTTCCCAAGATGTTTCTTCACATCCTAGCAATCCTGTATATTGTTTTAGTGGTAAGAAAGGGTATGTCCACATTCTCCTGCATATACAGTATATGCAGCCCAGAGCTTTGGCTGTGAGAAGAAGCAGCACAATGACCATGTTAGATATTGAGCTATATTATGTTTTTTTTTCATGAAAATAATGATTCTTACAAAATTTACAACAGGATCTCACACTCAAATATTCAAGACTTATTTGCAGTATATTGCTGAGATTCTCTATAATTTTTATAAAAGATCTGACCTGTTTAGTGTGTATATATACATACATCTGACTATTTTTAAGCTGATCTCAATGACAATGAACCTATATGGCTATCTGTTTTGACATGATGTTCAAGGCTGATCAGCACTATTTTTCCTGAATTTTGTCCTCATATGTTTGAGTTCTATTGCTCTCCTGACCAGGTGTACCCAAGTCAAAGCACCCATGCAGAGATATTTTGGTCTCCAGCAATTTGGGACTTACTATAACAGAAATACAAATAATGATGAAGTATTATTCTATCTGGTACTGCACCTGGGCAGATCTTTCTTCTTATTTGCTCACACAATGTTATCATGTATAAGTAGTGCCATCTATATGAAGTAAAAGACTAGTTCTTCACACTACAGCAGCTTGATCACTCCTTGTCTTTACCAGCGCTTCGCTCACTTTCCTGTCATGGCACCCAACAAAGGCTGCTTTTATTCAGAGAAGTTACTAGTTACTATCAGGGTCTCTCACACATTTTTGAGCACAGAGACAACTTGTTTGTTTTTCTATTGAATTTACAAGTCTGTCAGAATACCGGGCCAATCCCTCGGTACAGGCGCTAAAAGGCCGGTTCTTCTTTCCTAGGGAGTATTTCGACCGTTCACGCAGTTACAACTTATATTCCCCAGTTTAGATCATGAGTCAGTGCACCCCACCATCCATTTGCTTTTATAATTTTTGGAACGTGAACATTATCTAGCTTAATCCATAGAAAAAATAGCTTAGAAATATGATTTAATTTGAAAAGGTTTCCTTATGGGTGTATTTAAGGAGTCATACTATCCCAAGGTCACTTACTTCACCGTAGTGCACTGTTCCAGATTTATCCTCTGTGTAAATTGAAGAATTTAAGACAGTATATGCAACTTTCTGTCTACTTAGCAAATGTAAGTTTGTGCAGAATTTTACATGTACATAATACCGCCTCAGATGCGTCTGCAGTGCTGGAATTACCGGTTCGCAGTGACCAACCGCCGACAAAACATTGGACCAGGGCCCTTATATGGCAAAGAAGCTCAAAGCCCCTGAACGTTGGTTGGTCATGGCGTACCATGTGTCTAAGGAAGTCATCAAACTTTCACTTTGGTGCTAGCTAATAGCATGATGCTGAATGGGTCGTCTCTGCCCCTTCCCTCTCCTTCTTCACAAACCAGGAACATTATGGAAACAAGCATGAGGTACCTCTGTGCCTGAGACTAACGCATTGCCTCCACGTCTAAATACGGAGACGCGACATGGTCTGCCAGTCCAACAGAAAAAAATCACATTAACTTTACAAGGGGTTGCCGTAAGGTCACGTCTGCAGTGCGAGAGCTGCCGGTTCGCAGTTACCAACCAGCCGACCACAGGTAGGAATAACAAGTCTCACAGGCCCACATTCAACCACTGGAGAACACCTATTGGATCAAGGCTGTTATCAGGATTACTTTAAAAAGTCCAAATTAACAGCCTTGTCCGTCGACAAAGGAAACTAAAGATCCTTGGATGTCTGGCTGATCATGATATACCATGTGTCTAAGGAGGTTCTCAAAATTTTCATTTTGGGGCTAATAGCATGATGCTGAGTGGATCGCCTCTCCCTCTTCCCTCCTCTTTTCCACGAAGCAGGAACGTTATGGAAACCAAGAATGAGGTACCAGATATACTATGCCTGAGATTGGCGCTTTAGCGATTGATAACACTGCCGTCACTAGTAGCAACTTCCTCTCATATTACGGCAACCTGGAAGAATAAAGTTTCTGAACCTCGTGCTTGTTCGAACTCTTATCTATCACCGTGAGAGTTTCCAATGTTTGTAAAGGTCATTTGACATCTTCAACAGCGATCATAAACCAATAGACTGGATAATATATAAGGTCCAATTTTTCGTGCACTTATGTCCCCCCAAATCATGTCACCCAAAGCTACCCAGCTCGACGATCTCTTAGCACTCATTTCATCCTCCATCGAGGTTGTAAAATCTCACTATACTAAACAGGGACGTGTGATACCATCCCTCGATTCCGTCGTTCCACATCCTTTGGATAGTGTGCTGCTGGGACTCGAGTTGAAAAGAGCTGTGCAGACGATCGAGGGCGCGTGTGCTCAGCTCACTGCTATTGTCGTTCCACCAGGACAAACAATCATTAACGTACGTCTGATATACCACTAAAGTTTAACTTGATATTGCCTCGGACTTTAGCGTGCTATGGCGGTAGGTATCGTGTATTTTGCATAATTTTATTTTTGTCACTGTTGATGTGGCAATTCGCAACGAAGGGATTTGAAGTGGCCTGTCTTAGGGTCGTCACAGAATTTAAACTTGCTGACATTCTCAAGGCCGCCGGAGAGACGGGCGTTACTCTCTCCGAGCTTGCTTCCAAAACAGGCATTGAAGTGGGGAAATTGGGGAGGATAATGAGATTTTTAGCTACAAAGCATATCTTTAGGGAGAGTAAGCTGTCACGTTTGTTGTTCAAAACCATTCTTTTGACTCCTTACTTCAGCCAAGAAGGGTGTCTTCATCAACAACAGAATCTCGATTCTCCTTGAATCCGGAAATGAGTTATCGTCGATTATCTTGTTCCTGTCAGTCACCCGCCCCATATCTATTATTATTCTTTCACTCCACTCCAGCACAGATGAATCTTTCAAAGGCGCTGGGGGCCTCTACGATGCACTCTCAGACCCAAAGTATGGGCTTTCATATGCGCCTGATTTAGCTCCCATTGCGAAAGTGTATAATTTTCCAAACGAGATGACGCTTTTTAAATGGTTCGACAAGAATGTATGTATCAACTGCCCAGGTCTTTTGGTCTTCCGTCCACCGTTCTTTCCACCATCATGGTTTATATTCCGCCATTCCATCTTTCTTTTGGTTTTACCACTTTGTGGCATGTGAAAATGAGCTGATTTCTTTGCTCTTCTTGGCGTTATCCTTTCAGCCTAGTTATGGCAAGGTTTGGGCTCCCAAAATGTCATGTGTGTCCATTTGACAATTTCTCGTAGCGGTTCCACCGTGGCTTGATTGGCTGGGGTCGGGCTACGGGCACGAGCCCAATGATCACCAGTGAGCACCTCGCGTCTTAAACCACATATTTTCCTCTGAAAAATTTTCAACATCTCATACCCAGCGTATCCATGGAATAACCTCCCTGCGTCGGCGACTGTAGCAGACGTCGGCGGTGGAATTGGACTGGCAAGCTTAGACCTAGCACGGGCATTCCCACATCTGAAATTCGTCATCCAAGATATTCCCGGAATGATCGAGCAGGGACGCGAAGTGCGCTGTGCTCAACATTCTTGCTTATATCTCACTCTTGACTCTGACATGGACAGTTTTGGGAAAAGGAATATCCCGAAGCCATCGATGAGCAACGTGTCCAGTGGAAAACCTTCGATTTTCTCACCAGTTCTCCAGTGAAAGGGAGTGAGATTTATTATGTGCGTGGACTGCACGTTATTTTCAAGGATACTTCTTAACCTATTTATCTGATCCTCATACAGCTCAGACACGTCATGTAGGGGCTTCCATCAAGACTTCAAATTGCTCGATGTTGATAATGGTTTACATAGTCATGATTGGCGTGATCAAGAAACTCTGCAGATTCTTAAAAATATAAGGAAGGTTATGAAGCCTGGTAGTAAAGTCTTGATTCGTGAGTATCTCGTTGAGTGTATATATTCGCTTTGAACATGATCCTATGTATGCATTTAGATGAGAATATCCTCCAACCCGTCAATTCTGTTAGCTCGGCTGAGGCGGGGTATCACCGGGTTTGTCCTTTCTTTCGTTTCAGGGACCTCCAGACACTTCTAATATAATTATTTTTTTCTTTCGGTTGTGATAGGCTCCTGAACCCCTGCTTCCAAACTACGGTGTTGGCCAAATTCGTCCGTATAACCTCGACCTACACCTGATGTGCTTGTGTAACTCAAAGGTAAGGACATTAGAAGAGTTTATAAACCTTGGGTGAGTTTTATATTCTGGTACTAAGGACACTAGCTGACATTCTGGTTTTAAATCATCATTCATTTGTTATTTTCTTCATAAATATAGCGAGGAGGCCAGTCTCAAGTTCTCCAAATTCTACGAAAGTGCTGGGGAGAATGATGTTGTGGAGTTTGGTTTGGCCTAGATGGGCTGTATAATTGGTTTTTCCCTAACAGTGTGATGTAAACAGCGGGGTCGGAACGCTCCAATTATAGTAGTATCCAGAATGTACTTGTGCTGGTTGATGTGAAGTGTACATTTGGCTTTGTCTCTGTGGATTTAAGTCCTACAATGTACTGTGCAGGTCCCATGTCTTTCATCTTAAAGTGTTGTGCAAGCTCAGTCTCGATGTGTTCAACTGTTAGAAGCCATGAGCTGATTGTCAACATAGACTGGGGAGTAGACTTTGATGGGTCCTTGCTGGTACATGTAGAGACAGGAATTCACATTGGATCTGCTGAATCCCATTCTGGTGAAAAGCCTGGTCCAACTTGGCATGCCATCTGTCTGCTCTCTGTCTGGTCCCATAGATAGCTCTGTTGAGTTTCCCAACCTTGTTCCCCTGCCTGTATCCATCTGGAAGTTCAATGTAGACCTCTTCTTCAATCTCACCATTGAGGTAGGCATATTTGAAGTCAAATTGGTCCAATTCCAGATCTTCCAATGCAGTAACGGCCAGGAGCACTCTGAGAGTGTTGAATCTCACAATGGGGGAAATATTTCTGAGAAATCAATGCCAGCCTTTGAGAATAACCCTTGCCTACCACTCTGGACTTAAATTGATCAATGGCAGCATCAGGGAGTTTCTTCAACCTGAAAACCCATCTGGAGCCAATGGCCTTTTTTTCAGGGAGGAGATCCATCATGGCCCACACATTGTTGTCCATCAGGGACTGATATTCATCTCCACAGGCCTCTTTCCACCATGGTGCATCAATTATAGACATGGCTTCTTGGTATGTGAGTGGTTCTGGCAGATCTGGAGCATCACTGAGACAGACAAGTTCATAAAGTGAGTGCTGAGGAAATGTCATGGCAGGGTTGGCCTGTTCTGCCCCCTCATTCTCAGCAACCACTCCCTGATTTGGATCCCTCTGTCAAGGAGCAGAAGGAGGATCATGATACTGGGGAGCATTTGGGACTAGCCACTAAGGTTGAGGAGGGACATGAGGACACTCTGACCTTCTTAAAGCAGGTGGTGGAGCATCTGGTGGAGGGGTAGGAGAGCCTGGAGGAGAAGGGCTTTGTGGTGAATCAGGTAGAGGAGCATCCTCATGGTGCACAATGGCAGGAATATACAGAGGGACAAGCACTTGGTGATGAGCATGAGTATCATCAGGGATGTCAATCAGCCTCTGTGGTAATGTCTGCTTTGCAATAGTGCCAGAACCAAGTGAAAATGTGGAGAGTCATCAAATATGGCATCTTTGCTGATAATTACTCATATTGCTACTGGATCCCACAATCTCCATGCCTTGGTGCCAGCTACATAGCCAATCATGACACATTTGGTTGTATGTGACTCAAGGTGGCATTACTTGGCTTTGGGGACATGCACATAGGCTGTGGAGCCAAAGGTCCTGAAGTGGGTGACAGAGTGTTTATAACCATGCCAGAATTCAAAAGGAGTGTAATGGAGTAGCATCAAAGTAGGGGAGGAGTTGTGGACTTCAACAAATGTCATAGCAGCTTTGCACCAGAATGTGAGAGGGAGGTCAGCATCATAGAGCATGGAAATAATCCTTTCCTCCAATGTCCAGTTGAAATGCTCTGCAACTACATTCTGCTGAGGTGTGGCTGGTGCAGTCTTCTGTCTGAATATTCCAGAAGAGGTGGTCAATGATGCAAACTCATTTGAGGAGTATTCCCCTCCTTTGTCATCTCTCAGGGTCTTTATGGTCCTTCCAGTCTAGTTTTCCACCAATGCCTTGTACTGCTTGAATGTGTCTAGTGCCTGTTCTTTGGCTTTCATCAAGTGATGCACACAAAGTTGACAAGATTAAAAGCCAGAAGAATGTGCTGTGGAGTGGAGTTTTTAGGTTGTTTTTTGTTAAAAATTAATAAAAGTATATTTCTTTTTTTCTGGTGATTCTGGAGTGATAGAAAAGACTTGTTATTGTTTTTACAATGTTAGAACTAAATACCACATGTTTAGGAGGCAAGCAAACTGGTGAGACATGTGTACATGAGGGAATGATGCATAAATGACATCATATAGGAAATACATTTTATACAAGGACTGAGAGAAGGAAAAGAAAATGAAATATAGTAAAGTTCATACAAATGAACCTAGAGCCAGAAAATGAATATGTTTTGTAAGGTCAATGGCTGGCCAGGCTTGTGCCACCCCTACAATGTATGCTATTGTGATAGGTGCTTTGGTTTGACTAAGTATAAGTGGAATTTTGAATAAGGATGATTCATGGCTTCATATGTGATGGGAATTATAGAGATGATTTAAGGGATGAGTGCCCTATGGTTTTCGTAGAATAGGAGTCAATGTAGAGATGGGAAAATCACTTGATTGTTTTGTATACTATTCACTTTTAGCACTTGTAAGTGTTCATGGTGCTTAAGGTTTGGATACCTGTAAAATGCTTTTGATAACGAGTAGGACTAGTTTTTGACAATATAAATCAAGTAAAATGCTATTCTATCTGATAACCAGTATCAGGTGTGATAATATTTTGCTAATATTCATATTCTCATTGTTGGAGGGGAACATGGGTGATTGGCTATAAATTACTTCCATGTGGGCACTTTGTCTTGGGGGAAAACAGGTTGGAAAGATAATAGAACTTGATAAAAGGAGGGGAAAAATATGAAATAAATCTTTGAAAAATAGTTCCTATCAGGCCTGGGCATCACATTGAAACAGTTAGACATATAGGCTCATCATCAAGATCAGTTGAGAATATGTGAAAATGTTAATATATGTGCTTATATGCACTCCAAATACAGTGACTCACAAAACTGGTCCAATGTTTGGCACTTTTCACTTGCTCTGAATTCTATGAGCCAAATAAAAATGTATAAAATGTGAGAATATTCTCACAGATACCCCTGCATCTCAGCTTTCGATTGTTCTCCTCATGTTTATGTAATAATTTTCATTGGTTGAGATATTGAAATTTTTTGACAGTGACTCATCGGACCAGTTTTATTGCTCTTGTATAGATGATCAAAAACTCATTATAATTAATATTTGGTATATCCCCCCTTTGCCTTCAGCACAGCTAAAACCCTCCTAGGCACACTCTCAATCAATCCCTGACACACTGAAGGCTCTATCTTGTCCCAAACTTCCTGTATCCTCTCCCAAAGCTCTACCATCCCTCCTGGTGGCTGATTGTACTCCCCAAGCTTCCTCTTCAGATCACTCCACAGATGCTCAATTGTATTAAGATCTGGAGACTGTGCTGGCCATGAAAGAACCTCAAAATGGTTGTTTGCAAACCATTCCTTGGCCTTTTTACAGGTATGCTTTGGATCATTATCCTGTTGAAAAATAATGTCAGCAGAAGTTTTACCATAGTGCTCCAGACTGGACTGAAGATCCTCCTCCAAAATCTGGACATAGATGTTGGAAATCATACATTGAGCAACATCAATCCATCTCACTCCACCTCACTAACAAACTAATGATATCCACAATATAACAAGAAACTACCACAAGCTATTTACACACACATGAGCCGAGACACGCACACACATGAGCTACATACAAGTACGAGAATCTGAGTCAAGTCGAACAACCCAAGTCACGTGAATCCAAGCCAAGTTGAGCAATGCGAAACATGTGTATTCACGCAAATCCAAGCCCATCATGCTAAAGAACCAAGTATATTCACAATGCCAAACCTGTGAATGGCCTGATCAACCATCCACACGCGAGGCAACCATCCAAATCCATCAACGAGAATGATGCATCACATGATTGCTTGAAACACGCAAACGGAGTCAAACCTTCGTACAAGAAAACTGCCAGGGGCATCTCAGACAGGCCAGAACTTATTCCATACATCCCCAAGCCCAATGACATTCTGTATGATGATTTACATATATGTTTCCATCATATTCTACCACTCTTCATTATGACACAACTCCCCACATCATTTCCCCTCATTATTTTATCACATGTAGTCCCTGCCCCTCATGTTCACCACATTTCACATGATAAATCCACCCCCTCACTCCTATAGTTTCACAGTATATAAGGACAGACTTTACCATGAAATAAACAAGCTTTTTACCCCACACTTCGAGTTTATAAGTGTTTCTCTGATACTTCTTAAAGTCTATATTTTTCCCTGCACTTTATTCACTGCAGTGGTCTTATTTGTTATTGCACTTGACTTCTTAATCATAACAATAGAGATCCCCTTCCATCCTTCCATCAATCTTGACAGCATATCCTGGCCCATCCCATGTCATACAGCCCCAAACCATCACAGAACCTCCACCAAATTTGTAACGTTCCCTCAACCAGCCTATTACTCAGCCCCTCTCCTGCCTTCTTCCAAGCCCATTTCTTGCCATCTGACCCTAGCCTATTGACCTTTGTCTCATCTGACCATGCAACCCTCTTCCAGTCCTCTACAGTCCAATGCTGGTGAGCAACAGCAAAATCTAACCTCTCCTTCCTGTGTCTCTGGGAGAGTATAAGCCATTTCTTCTTCACCACAGCCTTTAAACCAGCTTCTTTTAGCTTCCTGCACACAGTTTGAGTGGAGAGAGGTGCATTGATGATATCCTGAAGGGTCCTGGTAACTTGTACTGCATTTTGAGCTTTTGGGAGCTGATAAGGTGGACAGCATGTTGAATATTAGCAGGAGAAAGCTTGGATGGGCATCCTCCAACAGCTTTTGGGAGGTCAGGGTGATGCTTAGAGCAAAGTCTGCAGATGGTGGCATGGCCTACACCAGTAGAGAGTTGAATATGGGAGGTGGAATGGCCAGCATCAAGCTGAGAAGGGATATAGTCAACTTGAACAGGAGAGAGGGATTTCATGGTTTGTTGAAGAAGATTGTTATGGTCTATTTGTTCAATGTTGAACTGTTTGTGATCACATGAACCAATTATAACTCCAACACAAGTCATGTGACCATACAAACCTAACTATACCTCTGATTGTAATCACACATTTGAAGGCAACAAAACTGGTCCAATGAGTCACTGTCAAAAAATTACAATATCTCAACCAATAAAAATTATTACATAAACATGAGGATACCAATCGAAAGCTGATATGCAGGGGTATCTGTGAGAATATTCTCATATTTTATAGATTTTTATTTGGTTCATAAAATTTGGAGCAAGTGAAAAGTGTCAAACATTGGACCAGTTTTGTGAGTCACTGTAGGTCAGATCTGCCATAGAATTCCTTAGTAACATTCCTCAGCATATTCCAAATGGATTTGATCATAACAGCTCATTAACTTGTCATAAAATTCATTATTTTCATTATTTTCATGAAAATTGTGATTTTGCTCATTATCTAACAGAAACACTATGTCTTTATATACATCTTCCAGTCTAGCACTAACCTCCATTCCCACAGCAATTTCTGTCTTGATCACCATAGGGCCTCAAGTTTTGGCCCTGTTGCAAAGGTACTGTTAGATCCCAAATTCCCTCCAATAGATCTTCACCTAAGTGCCCTTAGTCATCCACCTCTGAGTCACATCTGAAGCCATATTTACCCCTCCAGAATACTCCACAACCAACATGTCTCCTCTGAGCTCCTTACATGATTTCCATGTCTACATCACACTGCTCCATCATTATCATCATATCATCACCCTGACCTATAGACCTCCATGTCACCACTTTCGTCCCTCTTTGTGTCATCTTCTAGCATATTGCATTGTTCCACATGATGCACTTTCTCCATATAGTATTTCCATATCCTAATGTAGTTTCCCTTTTGCATTCAGATGACCCTTTTCCATTTTGATATAATATCTCCAAATGTATATAAACCTTCATATCTTTGTAACTAGTTCTCTACTTTGAATAAATATTGATCTAGTCTCCCTCTCATTACCTCTGTTGAAGTCTCCATAATCTCTCTCTGCAACACCTCTGAGACCTCCTCTGAAATTCAAGGACAAGACTGTTAGAGAATGAGCAAAATCATAGTTCTAATGAATTTTATGACAAGTTAATGAACTGTTATGATCAAAAGCTATTTGGAGTATGCTAAAGAATGTTACTACAAAGTTTTCTGGCAGATCCAACCTATTTGGAGTGCATATAGGTGCATATTTGCACATATTTGCATATTTTCAGTCACTCTAGACGATGAGGAACCTATATGGCTAGCTGTTTTGATGCAATACTCAAGCCCGATAGGAACTATTTTTCAATATTTATTCTATATTTTCCTTCCCCTCCATTGAATCCTATTACTTCTACAACCTGTTTGCCCCTGAGATGAAGTGCCTGTTTGGAAGCATTTGTAGCCAAAGACCCAGGATCCTCTCAACAATGAGAATATGAATATTAGCAAAATGTTATCATACCTGATACTGGTTATCAGATAGAATAACATTTTACTTTATTTATATTGTCAAAAACTAGTTCTGCTTATTGTCAAAAGTCTTCTACAGGTATTCAACCCTTTGGTGCACTGAGTGCTTACAGGCATTAAAAGTGAATATTATACAAACCATTTGAATGATTTTCCCATTCCTATATTGACATGTACTCCACAAAAATCATAGGAAACTCATCTTTTGTATCACATCTATAATTTCCATTGTGACTGAAGTCATTCTAGTTTAAAATTCCACTTCTCTTTAACTGAACTGAAGCACCCCTTACCATTGCATACAACATAGGGCCAGCATGAACCTGGCCAGCCATTGACCTTACAAAACATGTTCACATTTCTGGCTCTGGGTTCATTTGGGTGTACTTTACTATATCTTGTTGTTTTTCCTTCCCCCAACCCTTCCCCCAACCCTTGTGTAAAATGTATTTCCTATATGATGTCATGCATGCATCATCCCCTCATGTACACATGTCTCACCAATTTCCTTGTCTCCTAACCCTGTAAAATTTAGTTAAAACATTGTAAAAACAATAAGAGAGTCTTCTCTATTGCTCCAGAATCATCAGAAAAACAAAAAGAAATTTCTATCAATTTTCTCAACAAAAATAACATGATGACTCTATTCTGTTCCATATTCCTCCAGTTTTTAATCTTGTCAAAGATAACATGAGAAGGTGGAACACATAAGTTAAAGACAAGTCCTTTCAACTCTATACCCCAGGTTCAAATTTGACAGCTTGAACTATTTGAGAAAACTCTCAGACACCACATCCTCAACTCCAGACTTAACAGCAATTCTTTGACAAGGCCACAATTGCAAGATACTCCAATTATTATGAGCTGATTGAGACTAATCCACCTGGTGTCCTCAGTCTATATAGGGTTTTGCTAGCAACAAGTATATAGAAAGCCCACCTGGTGTAGAGGTAATCATCAAAGATCAAGCTAAGGGGTAACTACCACACCAGTCACAACCCTATATCCTACTCTGGCACTTATGATATAATTGGAAGACACAAGGTATAGAAGTGTAAGGAAGAAGAAACAAGTCAACCCTAACACATGGTAGATATTAGCTACGGTGAGTTTGACAGGACAATCACCAAAAGACTAGAGGAGGTCAGGGAAATGTTTAGAACAAATATTTGAGATGGTACCAATACTTACACCAGTAGAGGATGATATCTGTTGGGTAGTTTGGACAGAATTAAGTCTAGAAATGACTATATTGAGTTTATCAACAGAGAGAGGCCTCATGGAATAATATGGTTAAAGTTCTGGAGTTGTTGATACTTGTTAATGTCATTTGAACTTTTCATATATTTCACATGACTAGAAATCATGTGGCATGAACCAATTCCTCAGTGAAAGTCTCCAATTTTGACTTTTTTTTTTTCACTTATTTACTGTTAGCAACAAAAACTTTGAATTAGACTTGTGATATGAAATAATAATATCTCTGGATTTTTTCACATTTATTTGCTAGATTTTTTTACCTTATGACTGAAGTCTTAGAGTATATGTTACAATATTTTTATGATTTTAAGAACTAGAATAAATTTTATATTAGATATACAATCCAAAATTTCCAAACATGTGAACAGTTTTATTGCTTACTGTATGTGGTAACTCATTCATGCACAAATGCAGAAGTCTGTTGCTTCTACCCAAAAGTAGCTAAATCTCTTTTTTTTTCTTCTCAAATCAGATATAGAATATTTCAATGTATTTCTCTTGTGAAAGCTACCTAACCTGTAGGTAGTACACTAGTCTATAACACACATGCTCCCTGTTCAGTTTGGCACTTCATCAAAATTCCCAAATAGGAAACCATTACTCAGACTCATTATTCAATATCTTAAATCATTCAGATAGGATTCAATAGGATTTTGATGTTGCTCACTATTCTTTGAGCATAGAGAAAGAGAACTTGCATTTCTACAGCATTTACAAGTTTTCTAGAACCACAGGCTGGTCTCTCAGTACCAGCACTAAAGGGCCAGATTGGCAGGCTACACCAGAATAAACAAACATAGAAAACACTCCTGTAGTCATTTGACTATGAAACCATTATCGGAGAATA
The DNA here is from genome assembly GCA_003316585.1 of Gomphus bonarii. Lineage (NCBI taxonomy): Eukaryota > Fungi > Basidiomycota > Agaricomycetes > Gomphales > Gomphaceae > Gomphus > Gomphus bonarii. Next base: position 5,808 of record QFEC01011756.1, on the reverse strand, counting down.
GGAATAAATCTGCCACCACCTCACAAGTCATCTAAAAAAAGTCACACCCCATAATAAGATCAACTATGACAACATGGCCTGATTTATTACCAAAGCACATTGTGGAAGTTGAAAAAGCAATTTTTTGGAAATCTTGGAATTCAGGGGGGATCCAGCAAGAATGCAGTGACAGGTTAGAGAGAATCCAGTCCTTGTTTGGCAAGAAGTATAACTGCAGCTTTCCAAAGGGAATGAGTTGAAAGTAACCAGGTAGGATATGAGTGACTTTGCTTCCATTTATGAATTGGAGGGATTCATATTTTGACAGTAATGATGAATTACCAGTGGTGGTGTCCCAGTCCCTCATCATATGCCAAATCCAGACTGAGTAGTCACTCAATCCAGACACCACACATGTCCCATCAGGTAAGAATGTGACTGACTGTCAAAGTACGATCAACCGAGCCTCGGTTCGCTCGGTCACAATGACCGAGGTCCTTCTGACTTACAAGTCTTAGAATCACATTTGGCTCGGCTCGGTTATGTTCTACTTCACTCCATCTTATCCTTTTCATTCATTCGCTTTGGTACCCTTCGGTACATGTATGGGCATGTATGCCCGCCTCCATTCTTTCTAGTACTTTCGCTCCACATATCCTCATCCTAGTTTCCATGTCTAATGCAACCCTGTTGCATAGCTTAATCGTTTCTCTTTTCCTATACAAGTTACCTATTATCTGTATGTATTCTTCATTCAGATAATCGACTTAGTTAGACATACGTCCTCTAGTCCTTAAGTCCCCTTGTCCACCGCTCGGTTCCGACATCCTCGGTCACTAACCGAGCCCCGCCCGAAATATAGTGGCTCGGCGGATAGATAGGTGCAATGCACGAACATTGAAGCCAACGCCACATCAGCCTTTGGCTCATTGGACTGAGCCGAACCACCCAAACCAAGGGCATGTTGTGCACGCACTTAACACTGACTCAACCCAAGCCATATGTCCCTTGAGCATGCACTCTGTCTTGCCCATAGCCACATCCAAGATACAGACTGAGTGGAGAAATTATGACACAACACAAGTGTTATTAGGAGAGAATGTGATGGACACCACCCTAAGTGAATATCCTCTAGTGTGCACTCTGATTTCCAAGTATATGTATTCCAAATATGGATTGATTTGTCAGAAGATCCAGACACTATACATGACCCATCAGGTGAGAAGACAACACAGTCCACTTTCTTTGTATGTCCCTTGAGTGTGTGCTCTAATCTCCTCCTAGTCAAATCCCAAATATAAACAATCTCACCATCCAAGGAAGCCACACATTTGTTATCAGCTGAGAATGCAACTAATTTCTTCCCCAAACCAAGTTCCTGTATGCAATTTCTCTCCCCTGTGATGCCATCCAAGGTGGACACAACATTTTCTCCCTCAGGTGAGAAGGCAACAGTGTCATTACACTGCCAATGTTTCCTGGACAAAAAGAAAAAAAGAAGTGAATTAACTGAGATGATCTTGAATGTTCGGGGGACATAATCTGTGATACATAGGATTATTTAGTGACTTTGTGAGATAACTCAAAATCACTCAAAATCACTCAAAATCACTCAAAATTGTTACAAATACTTAACAACTAGTCTTTACATAGTTAAAACAGCCAAAAACACAAAAATAGTCAGTAGATAAAGAACACAGACTCCCAGACTTGGTATATACATGTGATATTAAACCCTTCAAAGATCTGAAGGACCTATGGAAGAAAGTGAACCTTTATCTCTATTTTCCATGGTTCTACACTGCTTTAGATACTTCACAGCTACAGGATTCTACCCCTGGGGTGATAAGTACCCAGGCAGCTAAAGAGCAGAAAGAATGGATAGGAGATAAAGGACTACTCCGGGACTATGAAGAGAGTGGAGACAGTGGAAATAAAAGGGAAATAAATGAAGAATGATGTGGATAAGGTCCAGATTGATCAAGAATGGAGAGGGGCAAAAGGAAGTGCATATATGCACCTCCCAGTGCTGTCTACTTCATTGGGACCACATAATATCGCTCAGACTCAAGAGAACTACAAGAAAACCAAAAAAAAACATATAAGAAAAGAAGACTTGAGCATTTTCAGAGCCTTCTGATCAAAAGCAGGCCCTGTATACATGGTGTTGAGAACAACCAGATACAAAAATATATATTACTTTTTTCTTTTCTCATTTCTCTAATTTACCATTCAAGTTCACCTAAAAAATATGTAGTTACAAAAACCCTGTAGGCATTAAAATGCCATGAACCATTTTTACTATGCCATAGTTATCCCTCTTCCACCATCAGTAGTAGTTGCACAGTCATCCATGAGTCAGTGGCTCAAGTAAATGCCATCTGAAACCACAAGGGTGCACATGGGTGCATATGAGGATCAAATATCAAACAGGTCACAAACCTGAACAGCCATCACTGTTATCAAACCAGGCCAAAACACCAGACTACAAAATAATACAAAAAGATATCAAATGAAAATGATATACCACCCAGGCCCAAGACTGAGATTAACCTAATATGGCAATACAATTAATGGGCCATTTACACAACTACCAATTAGGTGATGGAGATATGGAACTACATAGACATGAAAAATCCCAGAATCATTACACCACCATAACATTATCAATCAGCAAACACCAACCTGTCAGGGGATGATCCTTTTCAATCTCCAGTTCAACTCTGAGACCTCCTATTCAAACTCCAATTGATCTGTAATGTCCATTACCTCTGAGACATCCATCACTCCATAAGAGGTAGACTTGGGTAACTCTGTATGGGTGCTCACAAAGGAACACATGGACCACTTACATAAAGAGTATATATAGAGAGAGACTCCCTAGCGGCAGAATCCTTAGACTTTCCTCTTAGGATTTCCTCTGCTTAGGTGAGAACCCTAGTTACACTATATCTAGGAGATAGTTGTATGAACTTAGGATTTCCTCTGCTTAGCTCCGTGAGATACCTCCGGAATTACTAAGGGAGTTGCCCTTACATTAGGAAAGTCTCACCCAATAGGGGACTGAGGTGTGGCCACACACTTCAAATGTGAGTGACTTCCTCGTGCAGAGATTATGGTGGCCCACACTTCCTTCCTCACACTCCGGATGACTTTGCCCTGTCCCCAACAGTGTACTTGTACCTACTAAAGGGAATGGCACTAGCATGATGATGACAGAGTAGATGGATCAACAGTGGTCCATTTCCAGACAATACTATAAACCGCCGTCTAGCACGGTAGAGTGGACCACCCCAGGTGATACTGTAAATCACCACACAGTCAGTAGAGTGTACTGCCCTCTGAAGGCCAAGGCAGCACTGTACACCATTCACCCCAACACTTCCTTCTGACTCTCTCCATTCTGAACCCCTAGCATTATCTATGTGCCAAACTACCCCACTATGCTACTCTTTGATTTGTATGACCCACCTCATGCCCGCATTCCTTAGGCCCACTTCCTTTGTGCTCTACCCTCACCCACCACACCACACCTTCTCCCTCAGACTGTCAGTTTTGCAGCCCCAACCGGCAACACTGCTGACATGGCCTGTGACACACCATGCCATGTGCTTGCTGCTGACAATGCTCACCACCATCACCCATCCACACTTACAACCTGTGTGGAGGGCCAATGATGATTCTCCATGTCTTAGGAGATGTGAAGCAAATTCCAGGC
>QFEC01011751.1:0-23166 GCA_003316585.1 Gomphus bonarii | reverse complement strand
TGTTGGCTTGACTTTATCAGTCCCAGATTAAACTGCTAACTTGTTCTCTTCACCTTCAATAAGCCACCTCCAACACCTTCTACCATCTCGATATTTTCAACGAAATAATGCTGAGCCTCTCCAATATGAAACTTGGCCTGGTAACTCTATGCTATTGTGGTTTATTCAAGTATGAGTCGCAGGCACGAATATACCAGATTCATTTCTTAGTGGTCCCGCCGCAATCTGTCGTACTTTGACCGGTCTCTAGATAACGACCACGGCAAGAGACCTCGTGCATTTCTCTGGATTTCCAAAGGCCTTCGCTTGTTCTGCGGTGACTATATTGTCACCTTTCATTCGTTGTTTCAACTCTCGTTCTAGCCTCGTAGTTAGTTCGGATCCGGCCACAATTTAATGATGCTTTTCCCATTGGTTTCTAACGCATATTGCTGGCTCTTTTATTTCGAAGTTTTTTGTAGTTCTCCTCAAGACATTGACCGCACTGCTTCGCAAAAACGTTGGGTTGAAATTCTATTATCAGTGATATATGCTGGTACATAGCTTTTGCTACACGAGGGATTTATTGAGAAAGCAGTTTAAAACGACAATGTCCTGATCAATGAGACTGTTCACCTACACGTAACAGAAATGAAGTATTAAAAGGACTGTGAGTGGTGAATGTGTTTGTCCGAATTCACAAGTAAAAGGCATCTTAAGCAGCATACATCAAATGGTACAGTTTCATAATAAACATCATCTCATGACGGGATGTTGACTCGACGTACGACATCAGCGCTGCCGAGCAATAGTCGACCGACGACGGTCCAAACTGCTTCTGACTTGCCATTTATGAACCCCTCCCCTGCCGCATCAAGTGCATGGAACGCCGTCCAGTACGCACGGTCTTCATAAGTTGGCATACCGGGGACAGCGTACGGAGAGGCAGGCGAGAGTGCAAGGAACATGACTGTCGAAAAGACAAAACCTACTATGACAGGGGTAGCGTAGGATGACAGAGCACTGTCAGTCTTGTTATAGAAGTAGGTGTTGTATATGTTGTAGAACCGGCGCCGACTCGTAGATTTCTTCTGTGGTTGGGGAGGAGCCTTTGGTACCTTCTTGGATGACGCGACGATCTTGTCGAGGACCATACATTCGGCCCCAATTTCCTTCTTAAGCTTTGCCCATTGTTCGACGGCTTCAACGGAAATGCCCTCAGGGAGGGGTTCGAACGGGATGGAGGCACCCTTATGCCATTGCTTGAGAGTCGCCTCAGCGATTTTGAGCTCATACCGCATTGACTCTTTGACCTGGGAGTAGTCAAGAGTGGAACCTTCCAATGCCCTTGCAAGAGCTTGACGGCTGAGCGCTTGGTCGTACGATGGTGGAGCATCTCGAGGCGGGAAGGGCTTAGGTGTCGATGGACGCACGGTTGAGGAGGAAGAGGCAAGTTCATCATCCGAATCCTGGGAAGAATTGCGTTCCAGACCTGGAGATGACTGTTCTGGATCTGTTTGTACTTCTGAAGATGTCAAAACTGGTTTGGTTTCGGGCTCTGTTTGTACCTCGGAGAAACGAAAAGAGGGCTGAGGCTCCAGGTCGGGTTCGGGGTCAGTTTGAGTCGAGGAAGTGATAACAGATGGTTGAGGCTCCGAATCAGTCTGTGTTCCCCAAGAAACCACAAACTCTGATGCGTCATGCTGCGTATATGCATCCGAAAACTCCTTGATCTCTGAGACTTCAACAACTTGACGCTTGCCTACGCCACCGACCCTCTAAAGAAACCAAAGTCAGTCAAAGATGATAACGACAAAATCCCATTGCCTATTCACCCGTTTCTTCCTGGTGATGATTGTTTGAATCATCTCCTCCCCGTCCGTGCCCGAGTCTTCATCTCCATCTGCATCCTCTTCTTCTGCATCCTCGTTGTCTTCTTCGTCTGATCCCATAGACTCCCACCGATTCAGGAGTTCAGCTCCCAGACTCTTGCTAACACTACCAAACTGACTAGTAGTCGCACTGGGGCCACCACTCCCCCTATGTTCGCGAGTCCTAAGCTCATCTAAATCGAAGCGCAACCTATCAATAGTCTCTTTCAACACGAGATTCTCTTGCTTCTGGTCCTCCAATTCGGTCTCAGCTTGACGAGCAATGGTTAGCTCCTGCTCAGTGATCTGGTGCGCAGCCTCCAGGGCTTCACGTTGTTGATTCCACTTCTGGACTTCTAGTTGATGTAGCTGTGCAGACTCTTCGAGCTCCTTTGTTTCTTGATCTTTTCGCCGGAGAGAGTTGCGGTACTTCTCGGATTCAGCTGTACAGAACCATGAATATCGCAATAACACTGTGCTCATAAAAGGGAAAGCATACCGCACTGTTCAGCGTACTGCTTCTGCAAATTTTGGTATAGAGTACGTGAACTGTCAAGTGTCTTTTGGAGTTTAGACAATTCTGACTCCAGGACTTGGATTTGTTGAATATTTTGTCGCTACAGAAAAAATGCATGAGATATATCACGGGTACCGATGATCACTCTGACCTCTTTGCTCCGCAATTCCTTTTCCTCACGCTTGGTAGCTGTCAACTCACTCTTTATCTCATCCAGCTTGGCTTGCATGTCCTCGATCTCGACCTCGTGGTCTGCCAACCGGTTTTGTAAGGTTCGCTCGGCTTCCATTAACCTGCGGGCAAGTTCCTGATTGTTCTTTTGTAATGCTTCAACACGATCTTGCGGCGCGAGCGAAACTACTGAGGAGGCAATTGAACGCTCATGGTCCAAAATTAAACCCATCGACAATCGATGTGTCTCATCATCGCTGTCCTCATCAGAATCGGAGTCATGTGAAGTGGGCATTGGAAGTGAAGATATAGTGTCAGCCATGTCCTCGGCCCTGGACGAGTCAATTGGAGAGTAGGCTCCATCACTTTCTGGTGGGGGAGACACCATACCATTACCCGAGCTTACATCCATATGAGGTGAACGAGAACTGAAACTGCGCATAGCATGATCAAGACTGAAGTTAGAATGTGAGTGAGCTCTAGAGTGCGGACGGTTTGGTAACGGAGATGATTGCGCATCTGGAGAATGGGTCATGGGAGATGTTGGCGTAGAAGGAGCACGAGTTCTAGGACCCAGTCGGGTTTGTGGAGAGGATGACTGCAACATTTTCAAAACTAAGAACCTAAATGTGTGCAAATACTTACCTCCGTATCGCTTATCGACCCTCTTCGGCTTCCGGAGTCACTCCTGCGTCTGTGTGCTGGAACGGGACGCTTGGTCCAACTGGAGGGCGGACCAGATAGGGGGGTAGAGCGTTGTCTTGACTTGGCTTCGAATGGAGAGTCGGGACCTCGTGGACCAGGAGTCCTTGGTTCACGTCGCCCTATAGAAGTACTGATTGAGTCAGTGCTCGACTCGCGCGAATCGACACGACGTTCTCGTTCTTCATTTCGTCCCCGGGTTGTGCCTTCCTCATCTGGATCCGGAGAAGAGTTCTGAGATGACCTGCCGTCTCCATTCTTTGCTGTTGCCAACGCTATAAACCCAAGTAATAATTCCGGTGTCACTTCAATACCAGGGTTGTCCTGCACAAATTCCGCTACTTTCTGCTCCTCGTCCTTGTCTAGAACCTCGACGCTATATCGCGAGGAAAGTTCGGCGATAACTTCGGGAAGAGAATGAGCAGGAATAACGGGGATATCTGCGTGATTGAAATGTGCTTCCTTGTGATTTATGAATATGTCGTTAATCTGCTCTTCCAGGTCGGCAATGGACTCTCGCCTGCGGCCATACGTGGCCTGTGAACGAAGAGGAATGCGACGTCGAGAGTTAGTGATCATAATTGAATTAGATAGAAGATTGATGGTAAGACCTACCATACTGTTCACAATGGCCAGAAGGACGAGGCGTCTATTTAGTAGAACATGGCTTTCATTCTCCGAGAGTTCATCACGTGACGAATGGCATGTATATTAAAGCACTCTTCAGTTTCCTGATGACAGACTGGTCATGGGGAGCTCTTCAACTTCTTTTACTTCTCGTTTCCAAAGCCTGATCCAAAATTCACACACAGTCACCACAATCCTGTCCACGACCTTGTCTCGTATTCTCCATAGGACATGTTCTCTGGAATGAATCCTTTCGTCTCTAATGCGATGTTCGGAGTCAATGACCACTCCTAAGCAAAGGATAGTCGCCAAAATCGACCCCAATGTTGTGCTTGCACTGTGGCAGAATATGATCACCACTACCAACACATTGGTCAATGTCTTTTAGTGAACAATTCACTTACTTTGTAGCTTGGCAGCTTTTTCTACGCTACTTCCACCCAGAAGAGCTCCTGTCATCATACCTGGGATCGATATTATGCCGGTAACACTGCCGGAGTACTCTGACTTTTACCATAACATGGTTTCTATAGGGTTGGACTCACCTCATTTGATTGACCACAGGTGTCAATGCAATATAAAGTGCTTGCTGTGCTATAGGTTTTGATGCCTCTGTTCGCGAAGCGCCAAATGCCAAGTAGGCTTCGACCTTGTCCCGATTCTCCTGAAGGTCTCTTAATAGCGCCGACAAAGCTACGACCATACCAGATATTGTAGAACCGACGAGCATCCCAATAATGGGGACTGTCAGAACGGTCATTCTCTCTCCGGAACAATTCCAAATACGAGACTCACTATACTGTTCCGGCTGCCAAAATGGCTCCGCTGTCATGATGAAACGTGTCGTTATCAAAGATATTGGAAGGGTTGAAACCAACATTGCGACCAGGACGGCCGGAAACTGCATCAATCGCCACTGAGCCATATACCTTGTGAAAACGAGGAACAAACGTACCATGTGCGAGTGTCGCTTCGTGGACCCATTCACAACTGTTTCAAATGTACCCAGTAGATTCAACAAGCCTAGCAGCGCACAAAACGTTTCGTCAATTGCTACGTAGGATTCTGTATCATCCTGATGTCAACAACCTACAAGCTATTCCAGCGACAAACCAAGGATTGTTAGCTTGGTACACACTCTTCAGCACAAGTCCCAGCAGCGCTAGCTGGAAAACACATCTTGCGGCAGCTATGACTAACGAAGCTCCTATCTTAAGGCCGAACACAAAGGAAACAATTATGTTCAACGCGATGAAAGAGAATCCGAAGGCAATATTGGACCATGTCAGATGGGTTTTCGCACCATAGGATAGGCCATCATCCATTATGGTCGTTAATGAGGTTTGTTCTACTTCGTTCTTAGGATTTCATCGTCACGTCACGAATACCGGAATACTTTAGCCGAACTCAATACAAAGCCACTAACGTTACCTTCCTATTTAAGGTATCCACTCTCACTTCTTAAGATTCATGCCGTGATTCAAATTACAGCTCCAAGTTGAAAACTAGAAAGAGGCGTCACATTTTTAGAAGCTTTGAAAGCAGAAGTCCTTTGGGGAATCGCAATATTACCCTTCATTACACTCATAGTACAGGTATTGGGTACCCTGTACGATAGCACTTTTCCAATATAAATTCTATCGATACTCTTCAGTTTGCTAACAGCCTCTCGTGCTCTTCACCTTCTGTATTTGGTTTCCAAAGCTTGTTCCAAAGCCCACTGACGCTGGACACAACGCCTGTCACAATCCTGTTTCGCGTTCTCCAAATGAAATGCTGTCTCGAATCTATCCTGTCATCCCTAATGCGATGTTGTGAGTCGATGACCACTCCCAAACAGACCACAGTCGATATAATCGATCCTAGCGCTGTGCTGGCACTGATACAGAACATAATAATCACTGTGACCGTCGTTGATCAGTGATGTTCAAGATAAAACAGTGTAACACACTTTGTAGCCTGGCTGCCTGCTCTACACTACTTCCCCCCAAAAGAGCTCCAGTCATCATACCTGGGATAGCAATTATACCAATAACGCTGACGGGTTACTCATTAGTTTAATCACAAGACTTCTTCTTAGACATATGTACGCACCTCATTTGATTGACTACGGGTGTAAGTGCTAAAAGAAGTGCCTGCTGTGCAATGGGCATGGCAGCTTCTAATCGCGAAGCGCCAAACGCCAAGTAGGTTTCGACCTTGTCACGGTTCTCTTGGACATCTTTCAAAATTGCCGTTAAAGCCACCACCATACCAGATATAGTAGAGCCAGCAAGCATGCCAACAATTGGGACTAAATTGTTGGTTATTCTTCGCGTAGTGGGTTAAGGCGTAACGAGAGGACGGGACTGACTATATTGTTCCGGTCGCCAAAATGGCTCCACTGACATGATAAAACGTGTTGTAATTAATGATATAGGAAGTGTCGAAACCAACATTGCAAACAGGACTGCTGGAAACTGTGCCGATCACCATTGTGAGAGAGTGAAACATTCAACGAGCCAAAGGAAACGTACCATATTAGAGTACCTTCTCGATGATCTGTTTACAACAGTTTCAAATGCTCCGAGTAGATTGAGCAGACCTGTAGTATAAAAGAAATTTCGTTATTGTCTGTATTCCATCTCGCATTTGGGCAGCATACAGGCAATTCCCGCAACAGCCCATGGATTGTTTGTTTCAAAAACACTCCTCAACACGAGCGCCATGAGAGTGAGCTGGATAACACATCGTACGGCGGATGTGACCAGTGATGTTCCGATTTTAAGGCCAAACACAAAGGAAATAACTGCGTCGAACGCGATGAAACAGAATGCGAAGGCGATACTGGACCATGTCAGATGAGTATTTGTACCAGAAGATGGTCCATCCATTCTGAAGATCAACTGGCTTCGTTCAACGTTCAGCTGCGTCACTAAGCCAACGTCCCGAGTGATTTTACATGTGTGACAAGATTCGGTACATCGTGACCTTATTTAAATGCGATCGGCCACAAAAACCGGACCGTGCTTCCTGGAGCAGCAAGAAATGAAGTAGAAAGGGTGGTGCGTAAACAAGGCTCAGAACTTATCTATCCAGTACGCTGGTGAAAAACCGTCAGGTAAACAGGGTAATGATATTAGGGGACATATATACTATCTCTTCTATGGATGTTGTATGCCTCTCTAGAGAAGGCGGACAAAGCTTTCGTCCGAATTGATTGCCCGTTGGCAGTCGACCCTATCCCTAAGGCTCAACGCGGATATCAGATAAATACATCAGTCGAGACTTTCTAGCACTCTTTCACGTCGATTGGATACTGCGGCTATTTCGGTGTTTGCCGAGTAGTTGAGTCTCTGAGCAAAAGTACCTAAGTACTCTACATGTACGTGATGAAGTGACTTTCTTGTTGTATATCCCGGTCAGGATTCCTTCAGTAAGGATTACCAGCTATTGGTAAGAGATGTGAGTTAAGAGATAGTAGCTAAATCAATTTAGGCGGGAAAACGCTCAGCCATTGCCCCCCAGCAGATACTTGATCTATGTACATCGTGATGCCCAGGCTAGATGACCAATTTTTAATTGTGAAAGCTGCGAGGGTAAGAAGGCCAAATTTCCAAGGAAGAAACTTGTGATGCCATGTATGGTTGTGGCAGACTCTTCTAAATTCGCAATAAAAATAAAGTGCCATAAAATCTCGAGACGTTCCGATTCCCCGTAACAAGTCGTGAAACGAATTTTATTTGGTATTCCTAGCAGATAACATGAGTATGAGTATATGTCGTCTCTAACTCTCTAAACTTTAAGGGTTTTCCCAGCGGATTACTTCGGCCAATCTTCTGAGAGCCTCATTGACTTGTTCTTCTTCCAGCAGACTAAACGAAGCGCGGACGTATGCAGTCTTCGCTCCATTAGGTAGGAATACAGTGCCGGGCAGAGCAAGAACACCATTCTCCAGCGCCTTGGTGCGTATCAGAGCTTCGGAATCACCTCCTTGAGCATCCGGAGAAGACGGGAGACGAAGTTTAAACCTGACAACACAGACTGAGTTGAGCTGAACTGAATAACAGCATTTCAAAATTCTCACCAGAAAAACATTCCTGCTTCCGGGGTATCCCAGTCAGCCAATCCATCTAGGTGCCTCCTCATAGCACCTTCGAAAACGTCACGCTTAAGGCGATAGAGATTAGACACTTTCTCAGTATGCTTGTGGAAGCCATCATATCCCCAAGACGACATAAGAGTATAAGTAATGGCTTGTGTCAGTGACGACACTTGCAGGTTTGCGGTCGCGGTATGCATATCAATGGCCCGGAGCAACGGTTGGGGTCCAGTAACAGCACCAATTCTGATCCCTGCGCTGAGGATCTTGGAGAAACTGTCAAAACGGAGGACGTGACCTACTCGTCCCCCCTCGCGTGCCTCAAGGGCGAAGTACGAGGGTGGACGAGGACGCGATCCAAAGTACAAATAATAATAAGGATCATCCTCGAGAATAAGGATGTTATGTGTCCGTGCTAATTTCAAAACTTCGATGCGTCTTGCTACACTAGCGGTCATTCCAGTAGGGTTACAGCCGTACTGTCGTAACGCGTCAAAAAATGAAGAGTGGTAAAAAAAGATAGACCGATTTACAGGGACTGTGTACAACACGCGTGGGGTTTCCTTTCCAGCAGGCCAATTCTCCAGGATGTTCTGTAAAGAAGTCGCTGAAATACCATCGCCATCGGTTTCGATCTCTGTCAATAAGTATGATTAGTTCTCAACCAAGGCTATTAGAATGCCTTGATATGTAATCACCAATAAGATTACAGTGAAGTGACTGCAATATTGGAAGGACACCCCTAGTATAGTCGGAGCAGTTCATGAGTGAAATGAAACTCAAACTAGGAAGAATTGCAAATGTACGCGTAAACAGGAGACTCGACTAGAATGGAGTCTCCATCATTAATAAGGACGTGAAATGCCTGTATATCATATAGAAAATTAATAGTGTCCACATAAACAAATATACGATCACTAGCCTTGTATAATAAGTCTTGGCTTCCGGAACCAATACTGACCCTCCAACCTTCGTTCTTCTTGCGACCGTGGGAGACTTGTTGGAGACCTGTCATCCAAGCCACCAAGTCGGGGAGACCGCTGGTAGCCGAGTATTGAAGTGCTTCAGAGAGAGACGACCCCGTGATAGTATACGAGACTTGTGTAGCTGGATCGGTGGGTGACCGTGCAGTGAAAGAAAGGGAGGTGATGGGGAAGGTATCAGGGTTGGGCTTCCCGGCAAGGAGAGATATGGTATTCGGTCGGGATTCCAGGGGCAATAGGCCGCGAACTGTGCGAAACATTTAACTCTCAAAGAACATAGAAATATATGTTAGTTATACTTGGGCTTGGACGACGTTCCTTATAATGAAGAAAATGATAGTGTGTAGTATGACAATTGTTGTAATCAGCTAAGTTACCTTGGCTAGTCTTGAGAAAAAGGGGGTATAAAATTCTTCAGGAAGAAAAGCGTCTTTGGATTCTTCCTGTACAGAGTCCTATAAACCTGTGACCTTAGTGAATGCATCAAATAAAACATCACGACTACGAACCCTGTGGGGATCTTCGTGCTTGGACCCTTCGTCATGGCCAACGGAACTAGGGGCCATCATTGTAGGAACTCTACGAGTAGTAGCTGTCGTGGTACAGGTGCAACCAACCATTCCCCACGGCGGAGCTGATCGACTATCTCAATGACGTCACAAAAATCCAGAAAAAAGCTTATGGTCCTAACCATAATCTTGTTTCCCTTCGCCTGTCCTTAATCATTCAATCCGTACACGTCCACTCGGAATATATTAAGCAGGGCCTTTGCTTCGGACGTTTAGACCCTGTCTATTTCTGACCAAAGAATCAATAGTGTATGACAGCTACAGCCAAACAAACTTTCCGTTGATGTCGCCATTACCAATACTGCCCATTCTATTACACCCATAACACTCGCTGACTGGGCTATCATGACGTCTATACATTCCCAGCCTTCTCGTACACGATGATCTCCCAACACTCTGCACATCTCGTCCGTGAAGATATCTTGAAAGGACTCGTTTACCACCCTGAAAACTTTTACACCTATTTCCTTTCGCTTTCAGCAAAGGTTAGTTCTTGACAAGTCGTCGGTGGACTATTTTAAGTCTGAGCCCGCCCGGACCACAAGGAACGAAGTCCAGGCCCCAGTTCGTACACATTCACCTTTATCTCCCAGTGCGAGCCGATAACTTTCCTTCAGTCCGAAAGGTGCTTCCTCTCGAGAATCGACCGAATGTGATATCGCTGCTTGCTGGGAAACCGAATCCTGACACTTTTCCCATTACATCTATTTCCTTCACCTCACGCTCACCTGCAGACCCGACTACAGAAGTTTCCCACAGCATCGTTGGAGAGTCTCTTTCTACTGCACTTCAATACACTGCCACAAGTGGAATTCCTGTGTTCGTGGATTGGATGACCGGGCTACAGGTATATTTTCACCGACGCATGAGAAGCGAAGAGTGGCAAGTCGACATTGGTGCCGGGAGTCAGGATCTGTTATACAAAGTTCTGTTTTTCTATCAGTGCTGACAATGCTGGAAAAACTTACCGTATTGCATTGTGACACCACAGGCATTCCATACGTTGATAGACCATGGGGACCCTGTCCTTGTAGAAGCCCCTCTTTACGCGTACGGTGACAGCTTTCAAATGTCTACAAATATTACTCTACTATGAGTCCCTCTCACAGAGCCGTGATTCCCATCTTCCGGTCTCTTCATTGTGATATTATTGGTCAATTTCTGCTCATGATACCAATCCGCGCTAGCGCTGATTACTTTCTAATTGAACAGAGGTGGAAACGGATGGTGATGGCATTTCATTGACATCCTTGCATAGAATTTGGGAGAGCTGGCCCACGGGAAAGCGAGCCCCACGTGTCTTGTACACAGTACCCGTAGGGTCTCTCAATCTTTCTCGGAAATGCCGTGCTTCAGCCCCTTGTCTTAGTGCGGCTGTAACCCGACTGGAGTAACCACTACCCGCGAACGCCGGCTTGAGGTCCTCGAGATTGCTCGCGCACATAAATTACTTATTCTAGAGGATGACCCTTACTATTTCCTATATTTTGGATCACGGCCCCGCCCACCTTCGTATTTTGCTCTGGAAGCACAGGACGGCGGACCTGTGGGGATCGTCCTTCGCTTTGATAGCCTCTCTACAGTCATTGGTGGGGGACTTCGTATTGGCACAGTCAGCGGACCCGTTCCGATCATCCGTGCCATTGACATGTACACATCAAGCTCCAACCTGCAGATGTCGTCCCTGACGCAAATTATTGCACACAGTCTTCTTTCTTCGTGGGGATACGATGGTTTCCTCAAGCACACACAAAACCTGTCCGCGCTGTATCGTGCGAAGCGTGATATTTTTCAAGTCGCAATGGAAAGACATCTTGATGCACTGGCCGAATGGGTCGCTCCAGAGGCTGGGATGTTCTTCTGGTGGGTGACCTTCGGGTGTCTTTCTGATCCTTTCAAATTTAAATTTCCATTTGGTTGGTAGGTTCAAGCTTCGTCTACCCCCTTCTCCGGATGCACCTCATGGTGACTCCGAAATTTTAATTCGTACCAAGGCATTGGAAAATGGTGTTCTCGCGATGCCAGGAACAGCCTTCCTACCTAATGGAACGAAGACAGCATATGTCCGGGCATCCTTCAGCCTGCTAAACGAGGAACAAGCGAATGAGGCTCTGAAGAGGCTGGCGCATGTTATTCGACAGGCCCAGACCGAAAGTGCGGATGCTCTGATGCATTGACAATAATAATCTGGAGTGGTCTGGCGAAGCGACAAACTTGCCTCAATATCAGCCTCGTTTCAGGAATCAGAGCAACGTCACGTATGCGAAGGTAACTTGTTTTGCTTCCCATTTTGGGTAGTTTTAAACTGTACTTGTAATAGAACTTTGGTTTTAGTGAGCATTGCTCTGTTTACATCTTCATCATTGAGGTGTCGGAATCGAGGCAAACATTTCATTTTCCTAGACGAAATACCCAGACTGTCAGCCTAGTGCTCATCTCTAGGGAAATATAGTTAGCGAGGCACAAATTTTGTTAGTGCTTGTTGTTCAGGTGTGAGGATGGTTGGGCGCAAAGAAACATCAAGGTACAAGTAATATTTCAGAGTGGCATGAATGTGATATATTGTCTATGGAAATGCAACTTCCATCCGTCAGATAATAGACTCGTAGTGCCAAGCATACCATGCCGAAGTGGAAGGGCGAGAATCATCGTCATTAATGGTGAGTAGTGGCGTTTGCATTCGTTCTTGTCGCCTCTAGCTATAATACACAACAAAACTTACCCCGTAACCGTTTAAGATACTATTCAATCCATTGACAAAGTCACATCGCAGCTCTCTGAGCGTTCCCCAAGGAAGTAACGGCACCTCTTGGGGATTCTGGAATTCGCAGGACCCAAGACTGAGCGATTCCAAGCACGGAGCAACAGAAAGAAGACATGGGAGAAACCATGAGCTCAATGTACAAGTTCTTCAAGTTTGACAACGGGGTCCCGGATATATGACCAGTCCACCCCATCGATGCCTTCCAGAACTAAAGTGTGCAGCTTTGGCTGGTTCAGAATCTGAGCAAAAACTTCTTCACTGCATATATCGGAAATGTTGCAGTACATCAACACGAGGATCTGCAAATTCCTCACAAGAGAGAAAAAACATGGCTGGGTGGATAAGATGGGGAAAAATTGTTTTCTGAAAATCTCGAAGATGAAGAAAATCAAAATGAACTAATCGCACAACTGCTGCGTTCGCCTCGCGGTTAGCAAAAGAAGGATACTTTGGCGAGGAGTTGTTTGCGTTTCTGTTCTGAGCATGGGCCCATGAGGTCGAATCGACGACAGAGCAAGTGTGAGGCGATACGACACAACGTTTGGCAAGTTAAACGGCAATGGAGAAGATCGATGGGATTTTCGTAGTGGATGTTATGGTCTAGTTTAAGGTTAGGCTTGACCCGTGGTAGGAGGCACTCGAGAATAATGGCCAAAAGTTCGTCTGGGAGTCTTAGCATGCCGATCAACATGCTGTAGACAGTGAGCTTCCAGAGCCTATGTCTATTGACAAAATACAGCACAACTTGCCCTTTTATATATACACTGGTGCCACCTGCCACTCGCTAGAAAAACGGTGAATTTAAAGTCCACCGGATTCATAAACGTGCCATTGCTTAATCTTTTTTTGCATAAAAAATACGCTTACTGGGTTCAAAGCAAAAATTCGATCATACGCCAATGGACATGTTACTACTGCATTTACATCGACAAAGTACTGTCAGCCACCTTTTTGGCTGACCTGCATCTTCGCAGTCTATGGTTTTCGACTTGATATAATACCACCATCAATGTTCGTCAAGCTCAAGCTTGCCTTCATCTCCTGTGCGCTCATCCACATCCACCAGACTCTGGCGGGCAACGTGGCTCGTGGTGGGAATTGCACAATCTCGAATAACCACCTTGACCCTGCCACACACAAGCTGCTTACGGATTGCGATAACAAGACCTTCTGCACACCTCAAAATACGTGTGAACCGAGGCAATGTAGAAAGGATGAATATCCATTTGGCTACGACCCAGGAGAGTCACCACCACCCATGTGTCCCCAAGGGCAGTATTGTCCCGATGAGGGAGATGCCTGTAAGCCGTTGCTGAGTATCGGTCAGGAATGCCAGTTGAACAGGGATGGTCCGTCTTGTGCATAAATTTCGCAAGCACAAGCTTATGTTACCTTCGGGGGTTCCAGATGAATGTGCTCCTCCGCCAGATGTCGTAAATCAGGTCTCTGGTCCAGATATCACTGGGCAAACCCCAATGACAATTGGTAGCTCCAGTTCGATGAACCCCCATGAATCTGTCTGTTTACATCTCACCTGCATGTGCGCGTTTTGTTCTTCTGCTGGCTCAAAAAATTCTTACATCACTAGGTATGCCAATGCAACCCTGGGAATCCCATGCATCACAGATAGTACGGTTTATGTAGGGTCTGGCCCCAAGGGAGAGAAATTCTCCACCACCGTCCTACGTGATAATTGCATCAGCCCCGGCTTGTATTGTAATACCACCACCAATGTCTGTCAGAACACACAAGCCATTGGAATGGCCTGTCAAACGGATTCGGAGTGTGAATCGGTGAGCTTAGAGCAAATTTTTTTGGAGTTCAGAACCTCACATGCTCCACGCATATAGTACAATTGCTCTCAGAACATCTGTGTGGTACCCCTAGAGACGCCTCTGAAAGTCGCTTTATGGGAGTATATCATGACGAGTGTCGCTATTCTCCTAGGTGAGTTGTGACCCAGATCACGCTCGATATCTTGATCGCTGAATTGTAATGCAGCGATGTTGGGAACATGTGTAATTTTGGTTCTTGCTCATAAACGCCATCGGAAACAAAGAAACGCTGAGATACGTGAATGCTATCGGGAGCAGCTAGGGTTCGTCACATTTATTCCTGGTTTGCAAATGCTGTAGCAGCCCTCAGTTACAGGAGATCTATAATTGCACTTCACACGGTTGGCACCAAAACCCAAGCAACATCTATCCACAGCCTCCAAAAGAACAACACGACAGTTCTCCGAAGGGATACTGGCCCAGCCAACGTATATAGTGGCTGCCTCAGTGCTCACAATGCTGCTGATCAAGGTAGAAGATAAATTAAACGTGAGGCTAATATATGTAAACTCCTTGTGACATTTGTCTATACAAGGTTCCCTCAGATTATTACCTGAGTCGGATAATCAAGCCATAAGGAGAAATTTCGATAAATGAAACAACGCAGATTTTGTCCTAGAGTCAATCCTCAGCTCACCTAGATTGCTTCTCGTCTGCGCCATTGACAATTCCATGGATGATCCCTTCTCAACGTCCTCAGTTACCACGACAGGTATAAGGCTAGTGGGACTAGTGAATTCATGACTTTGCCTGTTCAATTTTCTTCACTGTTTCCTTTTTGGAATAGCGAAGATACCCTAGTGTATACCAACTTTCCTCATCTGCCTGAGTTTGGCTCTCTCCCTGAGTCTGGCTATCGGCTCCAGGCTGGCTATCGGCTCCAGGCTGGCTATCGGGTTGAATCTGGCTGCCTGGCTGGGTCTCACTTTCGTCCTGCTCTGCTTGTTCCTGGAGGAGAGAAGGAGGACCAAAGTGTAATTGATTGTCTTCCATATGGCCATCTGTAGTGTATATTTCACCTTCCGCATCCGATGTGATGCCTTCACAAGCTTCTGCCTCGCCGTTCATTATAGGATGTGCTTGTCTTTCATCAACATCTACATCTACCCTTGACCTCTTGTTAGGACGTCTGTTCTCAGTATTATTCTATAGATAAAGGTCACAGCAGGAACTTGAGGAGAACTTTGGCAAAAAAACACGCTACCTTATCATGGTGGTCATCATCATCAGTGTCTGAGATTACAATGGGTTCGTCGTTATTGAATGGAAAATTGCGCATGTGATTAGAGCTTTTTATGATGCAATCGGCTCGTAAGAGGTCTGGGACCAGTCAATATTATTCGTGTAGTCGACTGACAAGAGACAATGACAGACCTTGGCTTTTGTACTTAAAAGAAATGTCACGTATGGCCCATGGCTCGCTTCGTCATATGGGGCAGTAGTTACCGCTACTGTGCCAGATACAGCGACTCTGTGGTTAGGACCATACCTATGAATCAGTGAGATAGGTATGTGTAACAACAGATATAGGACGTGTGCCACGCACGAGGTGCAGTGACCTCCTGATTTTTTTGCTTTTTCGTGAATCATTCCTGGGTCCACAGTATCATATCCTTTGAATGGGACTTCACCGTCAAGCTTGACACGTGATATTTCAATCTTCCTTATGCTCAGCGAGCCGCAAGAATAATACTGAGACATTTGAACACACTTTTATCGTGCCCATCTCCTTTAAAGTCGGGTCGTTCTTATTCGCCATGGTCTCGTCGTCTACAAATTGAACATGGTCCATTGGATCAAAAGCCAAGAGAACAAGCGGTCAGGACATCCCTGTCAAGCGGAGCATTGCGAATCTAAAGGGTTTTATTTGTCGGGAGCTGGTCTTAGCCCCTACGCTCGACAGACTTTGACCGCCCCGGACGTATGATAGCAGAGGCGACGTCGTGTCCGTCCATGAACACGTGTCCAGACGTAGCAATACGCGTCCTACTGTGGTCTTTCCACCATACCGAGAAGTTCTGAGAGGATAAAAGTGAATGAGACGTGAAAAGAACTTGGGACTGACCTGGCCAGCGGTACTGGGGATTCAAGCCGTACATAATGTACCTGTGGTTTTTTCCTGATAAACAGGTAGTTTTTCTCTGTCGACAGTTATCCAAGCTAAAAAACCTCGAGAAGATGGGGTGTTCATTATTCGGTAATGTGGTGTAATTAATAGATTTGGGACGCGTGTGTCGCATGACAACGCGTAACCTTGTACCGGCGCGGTGCCGTTATATATATGGTGCTTATAGCAATAAATTATCAAGGCACTGTGTCCGAGTGGTCTAAGGAGTGTGACTCAAGTGAAAACTTGCCCTAATAAGGGTCTTCTCATCTACGTTTGTAGGCAGGGGTTCGAATCCCCTCGGTGTCAATATATTTTACTCGCATCTCTACTTATATAATTGTCGGTTTATATAATAGCGAAATTTATGTGATACACTGAAAGGGCTGGAAACCACGCCAAATTCTCACTTCTTACATATCAACGACAATCGAGAGATGTAGTACAGATATAGCATATACATATGAATCATACACCCAGGGCATTTTTCCAGTTTGCACCACCCATATCACTCAACACTCTCTCCACTTCACTTGGTTCGATATTTAGAATTAATTTACGGTCTCCTTGTGCTTTGCGGGATGTGACACCGTCTTCAACAAGAATCGCTCGGGAAGCTACAAGGGATTCGAGGACCAGAGTTAGCTCAACATTCGTTGGCTTTCGTCTGGGATCATCTTCTCCAGCCAAGCTATTGATGTAAATGACGTGTTGATGTGTCACCTATACAGGGTCAATGTAAGAGTAAAACCTCTTCCATCGGAAGCTTAAACATACGTCTCCCCAGCGAATCTCGTCTACACCTTCTCTTTTGACGCACCTAAGTAACGAGGCCAGCATGATTCTTTCGTGCAGACTACAATCCTGCAGGTATGCGGCTGTGGGACTCTTCTGCATGGCTTCAATAACTTGTTTGACGTGAACGATTTGAACTACTGGTGCGTTGGTGGAGCGGACGAGTTCGACTGCCCGTCTTTACGCTATGCTAAGGCGAACTGCCGAGGTAAAAGAACAAAAGTAACATACCTGCAAACATCTAGTATCCGTCGTGCATCACCACTGATACCAGAAATTTTCATGGCACCAAATTTGACAGCGTCCTGTTCAAATATTGGAGAATCTGAGGAATTCTTTGCACTATCCAACCGCGCATGGACAATTTTCTGCAATTGGGCACTGTCGTACGGATGGAAGTTGATTCGGACCATGCCTGCACATGTCCAGTTGTACAAGTAAGCAGATAAGTAAATAGCCATACAATTGGTACAACGCACCAAGTCTACTACGCACCTTACCAGTCATCACTCGCTCAGGTAAATCGTGAGTGTTTGCCACAGCAATGACGATTAGTTTAGATCTGGCCAGACTTGGCCAGTTGAAGAAGTTGTATATGACGTCTTGTTTTGAAGTAACCAATTGATCAAGCTCATCCATGAGGACAACACTAATAAAATTAAGTCGCTAGTATTCGTTATCGATGGGAGAACACATACTAGGCGTGGTCATTGGGGTCCGTACCTCCTGTGGAAAAATGCTGGTTTAGTCTCTTCAAGGCTTCTTTCGAACTAATTTGGAGATGACCGTCCGCTTGGGCGTCATGACCAGATACTCCTTCCCAAAGGAGTACATATGCTGCTGATGGCTCAGGGATCTTCAAGCCGTTTATTTCAACATAAGTAAAGGGATTTATTTCCTGTGACAGGTTAGACTACAAGGTAAAAGTCGGCGACAATGGTGGTCATACACGTACACGACGTTCCGCCATTGACCTAAGCTCTTTCACTACAGCATGAACTGTAGCAGTTTTTCCTGTTCCAGGAACACCAGATATGTCTAAATACATAGTGAGTAATGTCGCAGCAATGGATGGAAAATACGAATTTCACAAACGCAGCCCCCGCTTTCTTCCTCCAGTAAACCTAATATTGCCCCTGTTACCTCGACATATTCATCTTCCCGACATGGTAAGGCATCAGGACTTGCACCGACGTGGAGAACATGCATTGCCCTCAAGAATGGATCAGACGGTAGTTCTTCGAATCGTGCAGACTCATTTGGCTCAGTGCGTCTAACAAACAAGGGGCGTACCTGCGAATGATAAATGATTGATTTCAATAACTATCATATGGCTTACTTGATGTCTCGTGGACTGACGATGTGCCCTATTGTTGGTGGGTGCGCGAGGCATGCTGGGCAGTGCGCGTTAGGTCACATATAGTCACATCACGCATCGTCACACAGAACTAAGGTGTTTCCATTATTCCTGGTATGCGTTCTAGTAACATATTTGCATATCCTTGGATGATCCTACTATATATCTTCATAACAGGATATGTATTCGTGTGGTGACACATCCCCCGTCAAGGAATTAATTGCCGATGAGATCTTCTTCCACAACTACTGTGTGATATTTCGCCCCTTTGTATGAATGCCGCTCTGAATATCAAAAAATAAAAATAAAAACCCGCCTCCTGAAATCGGATCAGGCGATTGCTGGCTCAATCACATCCAAGACTCTTGAGTGTCTGATGGGCAGTTTCAACAGTACAAATGTTGATATTGATGGACTTAGCAGGGTCAAAATCAATCTGGTAAAAGCTCTCACAAGCCTTGAGGTGACAGGCCATGGTAGATCTCTGAAATTGTACATTGATAACCTCTAGTACAGATGTCTTCCCAGAAAACAAATACTGGAGTTCAGGGGTAAGGCTTGACTAGATAAAGAAGGTGTGTCATCTATCCTCTGCTGTAGAACTCTGAGGGACAGTCACTGTGGGCTCATCTGTGATCCAGGTGGCGCTAACTCTTATGAAAAATATCTTCATCCCCTCTGGAGTGTATTGGACAATCAAATCTTGCACAGCAGCCTATAGGGACCTCATTGTGAACTGACATGTGATAGCTGTTTGTATCAGCTCTGGTCAACCATCACCACTGGATCTAGCTACATTTCAGTCATACAAGATTAAATGGCACAGACTCACCACTGCATACCATCAAATGCATCATCCTCATCCCATTACAGTAGTCAATTTTTCAGTCAAAACATTAAATGAGACTGTCTCAGAGGCCTTCTGAGCACAGCTACAGACACATGCACAGAAGCCCAGTATCACTTCTTCTTGCTCTGCATATTTGTTCATGCTGAGTCGAGCTCCTTCAAGATCAGAATCAGTTACTGGTTCAGTGTGAGGGCAACACTATTGACAAGGTCACAACAACAAGATACTCCAATAGTTAATGAGCTGATGAGGGGCTTTTTCACCTGGTGTAGCAGTAATCCTCAGAGATCAAGCTGAGGGGTAACCGTTACACCAGTCACACTTATATACCCTAGTGGAAAGTCACGGAAGGTCATAGAAGGTCCCAGAAAGTTATGGAAGGTGATGGAAAATTATGGAAAATTATGGAAAGTTATAGAAGGACATAAATGAGAAACAACAACTAACAGTAATCTCCAACTGAACCCTGACATTCAGGCTCTGAGGATACTCACACGATACAGTTATTAATTTAGGTGGAAGTTATTTGAGGATAACCAAAGTACCATTAGGTGGGAGTGTTGGGAATAGTATTAGTAGTAGGATAATTACTGTACTATATCTGAGTTCTAATAGATAAGCACCTGTGTGGATGGTTGCTATGCTCTGCCATCTATGTATGAGTCTGGCACAGTCCTACTGTGCAATATGTGTATGAGTCTGTGTTTGAGCTTGTCAACACATCCTTTCTTACTTTAACAGGTTATGGGCCCCAGTCTAGTCTAAATACCATCAGAAAACCTCAATATTGTTGCTTATTGTTAGATCCTAGGTTCCCTCCAACAAATCTTCACCCCTAGTGCCCATTTATCATTCATCTCCATGCTCCTCTGGATTGATCTCAGCCCTCTAGACAGATCTCTATCCTCCATCATACTCTGCACCATGGACAACCTCCATGTGACCTCTGCATACTCCATACTCTGTCTCCATCTTTTCTCCCACATAATCAATCCAATACATGGACCTCCACATCACTCCTTCTATTACCTTCCACGTCATCTTCTAGTATGTTCTGTAGTTCCACATGACTCCATGTCTTGTTTAGCATCCCTGCATCCTAGTATAGTAACTCCTCCACATTCAGATGACCCTGTTCCATATTAATCTCATGCTCCAAATGTATTTAAACCTCCATGTATTCGTAGCTAGTTCCCTAGTTCAAATATCAATTTAGTCTTACCTCACTACCTCTATTCTCACTCCACAACTCTGCTCTGCAACTCCATAAATTCAAGGACAAGATGACGCAAGAGGGCACAACATATAAGTTGAAGCCAAGTTCTCTCGACTCCACACCCCAGCTCAAATAAACTATTCAACCACTCTAGACCTCCCAGACAAGACGTCTTCAAATCTGGACTTAACAGTATATTCGAACTCTCACTCTTCATCATCTATGAAACGTAGCACTCAAAGCAATTTACAAGCTGGTACCCTTGGAACCATTTCAGAAGCATCTGTACGCCATGTACCTAATGTCCCAGCTATGCTCCCGAGTACTCACTCACCCCTAACCCCACTCATCCCTGAAAACCCCATACAAACACCTTATCTGGACATGCCTGATCCCCCCAACACACCCTCTGATCACAACCCTCTGCAAACTCCATCCAATCCATTCCTGGCCCTGAATCCTCCAAGAGCATCATCATCAAACTTAAACGACATCCCCAACCTTGCTGAGGCCATCGCCATGCTGGCCAACAACCTGTCATCACCAAAGAAGTCCTCACCACAGACCAAAGTCCGTGAACCGGACACCTTCGATGGCTCTGACAGTTGTAAACTCCAGCCATTTCTGGTTCAATGCAATCCAAACTTTTGTGACCATCCTGATGCTTTTTCCTCTGACAGTGCAAAGGTCACCTATGTACTGTCCTACCTGAAAGGAACCACGTTAGACTGGTTTGAACTGGCCCTCTCCTCTGACGTTGACCCCTCGTGGATAGATGATTACTCTGAATTTGTGTCTGAGTTGAAGGACAACTTTGGACCACATGACCCCATTGGTGAAGCAGAAGCCAACCTTGAAACCCTCTGCATGCATGACAACCAATGAGTCACCAAATACCTGGTTGAGTTCAACCGCCTTGCAGCGCATGTCCATTGGGGAGATGCCGCACTCCGCCACCATTCTACAATGGACTTCCAGCATGAATCAAGGACAAAGTGGCCCATGTTGGTAAACCCAGTATGTTGTACAAACTTCAATCCCTTGCCCAGTCCATCAATGCCCGCTACTGGGAATGATACTACGAAGTTGCTTGAGAAAACAACTTGAACAAAATCTTGGACCACCACCAAGACAAGGACAAAAGCCCCGCCACACTGTCAATGAATTCTAATAACAACAAGAAGATGTCAAACAACAACAACAGCAACAAATCCAGAAACTCTGCCTCCAACAACAACAACACCTCAAACTCCACCAAGAAGAATCTGGACCTAGCATCAAAACTAGGAAAAGATGGTAAACTGACTCAACAGGAGCAACAATGCCACTTTGAGCAGAACCTCTGTCTCTTCTGTGGCAGAACAGGTCACGTAGCCAAGGAATGTCCAAAATTGACTTCCTCTGCTGTGAAAGGATGAGCTG
The DNA here is from genome assembly GCA_003316585.1 of Gomphus bonarii. Classification (NCBI taxonomy): domain Eukaryota; kingdom Fungi; phylum Basidiomycota; class Agaricomycetes; order Gomphales; family Gomphaceae; genus Gomphus; species Gomphus bonarii. Next base: position 1,320 of record QFEC01011751.1, on the reverse strand, counting down.
CTTCCACGACGGACAGGAAATTGTCTGACAAAAATAACTCTGATGCAAAACCCATGACAGAGTCAAAAAACAACTAAGCAGCCTCCAACTCCGGTACCAGCTAAGGACTGCATTGATCCCTGCAGTGCAATAAAAGAATTACGTCTCAACATGTCCACTCTTTCCAGTCCAAACTCCTTGACTATATATCTCACCTCTGAATTAATTCCTAATAAAACCATCAGTATGCTTATTGATTCTGGATCAATTCATTGTTTCCTAGATTCCATTTGTGCATCTAATCACCAACTCCATACCCATGATATTATCCCAATTCCACTCTGGCTGTTTGACAGATCAACCAACTCAGTCATCCACAAGGCAATTAACCTCCCAGTTCACTTCCCAAAGGGGGAGGAACGCTCTGTTACATTTTTCATAACTCCGCTGGACTCCAGCTGTTCCACAGTTCTTGGACACAACTGGCTCATCCACTACAATCCATTGATTGACTGGGCTTTGAGCAGCATTATGTTCAGTTCTCTGTCTCCAGCTGAGTCTATGGTGCAACCCCAAGCCAGCAATGTCGGTTCCATGCTCATCTGATTCTCCATCTCCGTCTCCACTCATTGCTCCCAAAATCACATTGGTGAATGCAGTGTCATGATTTCTCCACTTCTCCCCTTTCTATTACTTGTTATTGGACTCCGCTACTCCGCCAGACTATATGTACAGTTCTTAGGTAATTAGTTAAAGCTCAGTCTTGAGCTGGTCAATACACCAACAAGTATCATTGCTCATTTCCCTCTTCCGCTCCTAAGTATTGAAGCTCTTGTTGTTGCTGACACGCAGCAGCATTTGCCCGCATCTCCAAAATGGATGGTATGCAAACCTTCCAACTACTGATCACAGCATCCAACAAGTTAGACTCGAATGATGCTCTGGTCAACATGACCGGTGTTCCAGAAGAATATCATGACTTCATGGACATCTTCAGTAAGGCCAAAGCCAACACAGTGGCTCTGCACAGGCTGTACGACCTCAAGATTGAACTTGAAGATGGAACATCTTCTCCCTTCAGTCCAATCTATTCCCTCTCTCAGAGTGAACTAAAAACACTTTGAGAATTTTTAGATGAACATGTCTCCATGCGTTTCATCCACCCCTCCAGGTCCCCTGGAGGAGCTCTGGTCCTATTCACCTAAAAAAAGGACAGCTCTCTTCAACTCTGCGTTGACTTTAGAGGGCTCAACAAAATCATGAAAAAGGACTGCTATCCACTCCCCAGGGTTACAGACCTCCTTGATAGTCCATGTAAGGCCTGGATATTCACCAAAATTG
>QFEC01011718.1:0-44449 GCA_003316585.1 Gomphus bonarii | reverse complement strand
TGCTGACATGGATTGCCACAGAGCCTCCTGATATGAATGAAAGGGCATATAACATTTTCGTCTGTTCATCAGGGAATGCCCCTGGTTGGAGGGTAATAGAGAGTTTCATGGCTCAGATGAATCCCTCTGTATCTGCCCTATCTCCAGTGAACTTCTCTGGATCAGCTGCCTTTATGGAGCAATGAGAAGGGGGGTTGGGTGTAGGGATGTGGGTGGTCAAATGCTGGGTTGCTGCAATTGTGATAGCTGAGACAGTGCTTGTCATATTATTCTGCATTGCATCCAACTGATCTTTAAGCATGTCATTCTGTTGCCTTAGGAGGTCAATTTGGTTTGCTTGGTTGGTAACCATATTCCTGAGAATGGTACCAGCAGGGCCTAGGGACTCCCAGTACTGCTCTTCAATTTGGCTCGACATGGTATCAGGTGGAAATTGATGAAAGGTATGTGTGAGATTATCTGAAAGGGAGCTTGATCTTCTGTGAGGGCGATGCTATTGACAAGGTCACAACAACAAGATACTCCAATGTTTAGTGAGCTGATAAGGGTAATTTCCACCTGGTGTAGCGGTAATCCTCAGTTTATACAAGGTTACTAGTAATAAATACATAGAGAGCCCACCTGGTGTAGCAGTAATCCTCAGAGATCAAGCTGAGGGGTAACCATTACACCAGTCACACTTATATACCCTAGTGGAAAGTCACAGAAGGTCATGGAAGGTGACGGAAGGTTCTGGAAGATTCTAGAAGGTGATAGAAAGTGGTAGAAGGTCCCAGAAAGTTGTAGAAAGTGATGGAAAAGTATGGAAAGTTCCCGAAGGTGGTGGAAAGTTATAGAAGAACATAACAGGAAACAACAACTGACAGCGATCTCCAACTGAACCCTGACACCTTGTCAATAGCGTTACCCTCACAGTGTAGCAGTAATACTCAGAGATCAAGCTGAGGGGTAACTGTGACACCAGTCACACTTATATACCCTAGCCTGATGCTTATTATGTAATCCACAGATGCAGGGCATGGAAAGGCATGGAAAGACATAAACAAGAAACAACAAACTAACAAGGAACTCCAAACTAAACTCCAAGCTGAACCCTGACAGGGACAGATGATTTATGACATTATATTCCTGGTTTAGGATGTATTTAGAGGGGGTGTGGACTGGTTTTTCTATCATACTTGAGTTGTCATTGTTATCATCCTTTGTCTGACCCCTTTGTATTTGAGGTTATACTTCAAAGTGTTGCTTTTTTATTTTGTGGGCAATTTTACAAGAATATATCTGATTTTCAGAGTGCTAATATAACTATTTGTAAGAGGGGAGGCATGAATTAATTTTTCATGTCATATTTATGTTGTTATTGTTATTCTTTGTCTAACCCTTATGTACTTCATGTATGCTTTATGGTGTTATTTTTTGTATTTGTGAGTAATTTTTCAAGGATTTGTTTAGATTTTTCACCTCATGCTTGTATCATTATTGTTATTATTTCCTGTCCAATCTAATAGTTTTTTTGAGTTACTGTATGCATAGGAGGATTTTGTTGTATTGTTAGATCCTAGGTTCCCTCCGACAAATCTCCACCCTTAGTGCCCATTTATCATTCATCTCTGTGCTCCTCTGGATCGATCTCAGCCCTCTAGACAGATCTCTATCCTCCATCATACTCCGCGCCATGGACAACTCCCACGTGACCTCCACATACTCCACACTCTATCTCCGTCATTTCTCCCACATCATCAATCCAACACACAGACCTCCACGTCACTCCTTCTATTACCTTCCATGTTATCTTCTAGTATGTTCTATAGTTCCACATGACTCCAACTCTTGTTTAGCATCCCTGCATCCTAGTATAGTAGCTCCTCCACATTCAGATGACCCTGCTCCATATTAATCTCATGCTCCGAATGTACTTAAACCTCCATGTATTTGTAGCTAGTTCCCTAGTTCAAATATCGATTTAGTCTTACCTCATTACCTCCATTCTCACTCTGCACCTCTGCTTTGCAACTCCATAAATCCAAAGACAAGACAACGCAAGAGGGTGCAACACATAAGTTGAAGCCAAGTCCTCTCGACTCTGTACCCTGGCTCAAAAACAACTGTTCGACCACTCCAGACCTCCCAGATAAGATGTCTCCGACTCCGGACTTAACATATATGATGAGTTATTCCTGTTATTTGTTAAGTCTGGAGTAGGGGGTGTAATGTACAAAAGTATCTTGCAGGGTCCAAGCTGTCAAAGTTGAACCTAGGGTACAGAGTTGGAGGGACTTGGCTTCAACTTATATCTCACATCATCCTGTCCCTGATTTCAGATGTGGTTCACAGAGAGGTTATGGAATAATATAATAGACTATGGAGTTACTACAAAGGGAAGGTGTATCATGTGGAACAATGGAACATACTACAAGATGACACAGAAATGATGGAGGTGGTGACATGGAGGTCTGTATGTTGGGCATGATATGATAACAATGACAGAGTGGGGTGATGTGTGCATGGAGATCACATGAGAAGCTCAGAGTAGACATGTTGGTTGCAGAGTACTCCAGAGGGGTGAATGTGACTTGGACATGGCTTGGAGGTGGATGACTAAGGGTGGTAAGGTGGAGATCTATCGGAGTGGATCTGGGATCTAACATTATTCCATCCATCAATGAGTTGTGGTAGCAGGATAGAAGTAATGGTTATAGTGAGGAATAAGTCTGTACTGGTAATAATTTTGTAGAGGTTTTGTTCCTTGGCTATAGTGAGGATTTCTTGTTTCTATGAAGTCCACTTGTCTCATCCCAACTTAAGGTTGATGTCTCAGAATTTGTTTACCCCATGTTTTGGATGAGCTGTAGGAGTAGCAGTCTGAGTTGTCAGAGGATATCCTCATTTTCCCAGTCACCTCTGTAAATACCTAAAATATGGTGAATAGTAATCCATTCTGACTCCAAACTGAATTATTATTCATGATTATTGAACCATAATACACAAGAGATATGTAATTTCTAATCTGGACATCTCATTGTAATAGTTTTTTGGCACATCACTGTTACTAGATTAGAGTTTGAAATCTTAATCAAGGTGTAAGAAAAGCAAAGAACACTTCTTTCCTTCTTGATGCCCATATCAGGAAAGATTGATATCCAACCTACATGATACTATTATATAGTATTTTTAATAAAGTTTAATAGTTCCCGTTGATGCAACACCACTCTCACACTCGATATATCTCAACATATATCAGAGAGTTTGTCAGAATTAACATGCGTGATCACAATGACACACGGAGCGCCAGCCGGCCGCGAGAAGGTGTCAAACAAAAGCCATTTGCTAAACTTGGACCATAGCTCGCTTAAACAAGGTTAGCGCCAAAGCCTATTCCTAGAAAATGAATTTGTATTCCATTACATAATTTAGTGCAGGGTGGCGTCATCCCGATCATTGAGTCCGGAGCACTCGAGGCCGGTTCCGCCGAGTCACGGCTTGGCATTAAGGTAACTCCGGAAGGGTGTCCGCATCAGTTCGCAGTGGTGGCAGGATGGAATATACGGGATTGCACCGAATATCAATACGGAGACGAGAAGCCGACATGACGCGTCAGGTTATCTCATGAGTCAGAAAGTGATGTGGCTAATCAGTCAGGGTAAGATGTTGACCAAGGGCGCTGGAGACTCGGCACTGAAAATTAGGCGGCTCATCAGTAAGCCCGAGTTCACCTCTTCTTTCTTTCCACCACCCATGCTATACAGCTCTCACAGGCGCATCCTCCTCCTCATATTAGCCTTTTATATTGTCCTTGGTGTGCCCGCTACTGCGGCCACCGACCCCGGTGCTCTTCAGCCACGCCATGAAGATGACGCACCAACTAATATGCCGGGGCCTGGGTCGCATTCCCACAAGTGGGAGCCACAGTTTGAATTCCATGACCCCGAAGATGCGGGTGCCGTGTCGTACTGGGCACACGACTTTAAATCAGCCGGGAGCGAGGAGAGCGGGAGCGAGAGCTGGCGGGGCCTTATGGGCCTGCACGTCGTCGGGATGACGTTCGCCTTCTTCGTTCTTCTTCCCCTCGGTAAGCGTTCTGCGTGCTCTATTCACGTAGTTTAAAGCCCGCAGAGGCTGAATTCAACGGATCCCAAGGTATCTCATTGCGTTCCGTGAGACATCGATGGCACGGTGCTGCTGTGCTCGCGTTCTATGTCGTCGCTCTTCTCAGTTCGGCAGCCGGATCGCTGTATAAAAAATTGACTGGAGATTTGTACGCGCTCATGACTGATAGACTGATTTTCTTCGCACGCTTACTGTGGGTCCCAGATACACTGGTTCCGTCCACGGTAAAGGTGGCTTTCTCGTACTCACATTGGTTACTATCCTTGCTGCTTGCGATGCGCTTGGTTTCTTCCAGCGTGCATTTCTGTTCTTCCGCGATTCTGACTGGAAAAATTTCCGCTCATTTTGGCGAGCTGTTGTCTTGAATCAGACAGCCGACTCGTCTCCAGAGTATGCCAGGCTTTTCCCCGATGATCTTGAGGAACATGCTCAGGCAGAACGTAAGAATGAGAGGATGCCCCAGGAATCGGAGCAGGCCCACTTCATGGGCAGAAATGACACATCGTGCAGACGTTCTTCCGAGTGCGAAGAGTGGGTTCAGTCCACTTCGTCCCACCGTCCCTTTGTCAACGGTCCCTCACACGGCCGATGGCAATCTATGGTTTCACATCAATCAGACGAGACGCTCCACACTCCGCCTCTATTCATACGCGAAGACTCCCAAAGCGAGCGACGGTCCCTGCTATCTCGCATCGGACACGTAACCTTTGCAACCGCCGAACGGTCCCTTGTGATCCTGGCGTTCGAACAGGTTCTGACCGGCCTCATGGTGTATGGAGGCTTATGCCGTGGGAGTTACATAAACCAGTGCTTGGCACACCTAATCAGTAGGTTGTATATGGTATTTTTTTTTCCCTTTGCTAAACATGCCTTCCAGAGGGCGGGATCTTTTGGTGCTACGGTCTCCTGACCTTTGGCCGTTACCTGGGCGCATGGGCTGACGTTGGCTGGGCATGGAACCGCCTCCCCGCCCGTCGCGCCAGATGGATCCCGTCCGCCGAGGCCGTCGAATCGCTCGTGATCTTCCTGTATGGAATCAGCAACGTATGGATGGAGCGCTTCGGCGTGGCGCCGGGGAGCCCGTTCACGACGCGACAGCTGCAGCACATTTCAATCGCGGCCATGTTCTGGTTCGCAGGGATGCTTGGATTGGCGCTCGAGTCGGCAGCGTTCCGCCACTGGCTCGCGTCTCCCGCCAAATCTGTCATCAAGCCTGATGAGCGGCTTACACAGCCACCCAGCTATTCCGGGAGTTTCAACCCGTTTCCTGCGCTCGTGATTGGCGTCACCGGTGCTGCGATGAGTGCTCATCACCAGACTTATTTCTTTCAGGTACATCCTTCACGTCCGGCGCCAATACTTGTTTTAGACTTATAAGCATATTCCCCATTTAGGTCCAAATACATGCTCTCTGGGGCTTCTTCCTCACGGGCTTCGCGGTTTTCCGATGCTTAACTTATTTCTTCCTCTGGCTCCGCCCACCATCGTCCATACTCCCCTCGCGCCCCCCTACCGAGGTCCTGGCCAGCTTCTTCCTCGCTGCTGGAGGTTTGACCTTCATTTTCAGCACTGAGCAGATCACCTTTGCTGCCATGCGACAGCAAATGGGTATGTTTTTCCTTGTCCGACCCGATACATTGTTTCGTTCGTTAATGACCGTACCCCAGATGACATGATGTTTTTCCTCAATCTCTCAGTCACAATGACATGCATCGCATTCTGCTGGCTGCTTTCGATTACGGCATTCAAGGGGTGGCTCAATTACCGAGCCCGTCTCTCTGACCTTACGCCTTTCACCCACAATAAGGTTCTTTTTGACGAGCATGTAGCATGACGTTTTTTTTTTATCATCTCTAGTCCTTCGGATCTACGCCTTAAGTTCTCTCTTGCTTTAGCAAATCGTTCTCTTGTTGTAATAACTTCCTGTTTTCCCCCATTAATCTCTTGTTACATAGTTATACTGCATTTGAAGATTATATTACTGATAGTTCTATTTCATCAGTCGTCAAATAAGCAGAGTACAGTAATCGCCCACTGCGCCCATCCATACCCAAAATCCTGCCCAGCCACAACCCGTGAAACCTCGCCAACAGCTCTTTCTGCTGTCGAAATCTGTGCTGTACAGGACGCGTGCGAGCTGCGCGCCAGCCAAGCCTACCCCGGCGTAAAATGCAACCCCAGACGCGTTCATGTATCCAGCGAGTGCGAGGAGGGATACCGAGGACGCCGAAATGGCGGATAGAATAGGCCGCGTGTGCTGGCCGAATAGGATGGCGGTCGAACGCACGCCCACGTTGATGTCGTCCGATTTATCCTGGGTAGACACGCATCGAACGAGGGGTGAGTTTTACGAAGATTACGATTAAGCCACGGGGATGGGATGGGATGATGCAGACCTGATGGGCGTATATACTATCGTAAACTAGAGTCCAGCAGACGCCGCTGGCGTATAGAGGGAGACAGACATGCCAGTCCACGGCACCTGCAACGGCCGACCAGCCTAGAAAGGCGCCCCAGTTGAACGCAAGGCCTGCCCATCCAAGCGCGGCCATTCAGAAAAAAAAAAAAAAAAACACGCAAAGCGGTAACAGTTCCCAAGACGGGAATGCAAATATATGTATTCTCACCAAGGACAAACTGCGGCCAGTGGGTCACCCGCTTCATGAGCGGATACAGGCACACGATCGGGAGAGACGCAGCGCCCAACAGGATACTAAAAAAAAAAAAAAAACACGCGCGTGGGCTCTTTTTGTTAGAAGAAAAGGAATGATAATGAAAATAGGGCGGAACGGGGTTGACTCGCCTGTCCCAGTTGAGCTGCAGTAGTACCAGAAGGCCTGCTGAGAGCTGCCCTCCTAAGAATGCGATCGCCTGCGACGGCACGATATCGCCTCTTGCGAGAGGTCTGTCCTTTGTCCGGTCTATAACATGAAAAGTCAAACACGTGTGGGGCCGCAGCGAAAACGCCGTACACACACACACAAAAGAAAAAAAAAAGAAAGCTCACCTACGGCTTTATCGATCCCCCGATCCCACAAATCATTGATCGTGCAGCCAGCACCCCGCATCACAAACGCCCCAGCCCCAAATAGGCACACAAACGTCGCCGGCACAACGGGCGATGCGGACAGGGCGTACGACGCCATCGTTATCGACCACGCTTTAGAATTATTATTATTATTTTTATTTTTATTTTTGGTTTTAGCGTGCTGTTTAGGTACGGTGTCAAGGGCAGATATAGTCACCGCACGGATAGAATAGGAGGAGCGTCCCGATGGGCTTGTCTGCCCTTGCAAGGAGGACGTAGGGTCTCGTCCTCGCCGGGAGTACTTCGACAAGACTTCTTCGTGGCTTAGATGCGCCGACTACCAGGCGGTCGTTTTGGTGGCTCGATGACGAATATCGTATGTGCAGAGAACCTGCCTGCAGGAAAGGCGTGTGTGACAGGCGAGACGCCAACCGTAAAGGTTGGACACTTAGTCTTAGCATAGGGGGACAATTTCAATTCAGGCATCCTCGTGGGAACATTAGTTCTTCTATTAGGGCGCGTCGGAAATTTACTTTCGATGCCACAGGTTGTGTAGCATGCCAAAGACTTTTTGAAATGAAAGCACACTCATGTTAACTGTTTTCTGAGCTCATAGGAAATGACTGAAAACACAGGCTCGTACGGGCTCGTACCGACGGGCGCCTCTGGGCTAATACGGCAACTTAAGTAGTCATCAAATGGAGCAAGACTACAGTGTTTGAGAAAGACTAGAATCGTATAACAGTGTTGCGTACAGGATGCAGGAGGAGGAAGCTAAAGAACGCCCTTCGTGTTTGATGATGATAAAATGGTAAGCACTCAAATACAAATCTACCACTCTTTCGAAAGTTTGAAGGCCCATTCAAAATCTAGTCCCATGGAAATTGTCAGCGCAACATGCGGTGATTCGAATAACGACCGAACATACCGGCATAGATCTCGCCGTCGTCATCGATGATTCGACTTTTTACATGATATACTCCCGAACGAGCTAACATACCTGACGGACTGTCTTCAGGATCGAAGTTCTTGGTGTAAGGCCGTCCATCCTTGTCTGGAGCATAGGAGCCCAGCATCTGCTCGAGCTTGTCCACTATAAAAGTCACATGAGCAAAAGTGTAATCAAGTAATGCAAACACGTTAGTGACCTTTGACCCCGGCGCGCTTCACTACCTGGATATAGCGGGCTCCAATAATGAGCGAATGGTTCACCTTGAAGGTGATCCCGACACTGAAAAAGGATCGCGTTAGAGCTCCTTGTCTTACAACATGGGCAAACCACCATGTACGAACTTGTATTCGATGCCCTCTTTTATCGTCAACGGGTTCTTCTTCAACGCTGCCAGTTCACTCGGTTTCGTAATGTCAAGGGAAATTGTCTTGCCAGGAGGTAGCGTGGGGCTCGTCAAGAACATGGTAAGAACTGTGACCTAGAAATGCAAAAAAAGGAAGCGTGAATAGAGACGCGCCACACAACATTTCGTATGGATCTACCTTTGGACCGCTGGCAGGAGCGACCTCGGCGTTGCCAAGACCAAGGGAGGCCTTCCACCGGTTCAAGGACTCGTCATTTGCATCGAGATTCTTATAATCATCGACACTCTTGAGATCGGTGACCTTGTAACCAAGAGTCTGTGATGGCATAAGGTCGTCATCGTGATGATCATCATTCTAAAAGGATAGGTTAGTCTAGCCAAGAAATGAACGAGCTGGAAAAGAGAGCTGACTGTAGCCATTGTGTGTTAAGATGAGGTTGAACCCTTGACCCAGTCGAACGAACAAAATGGTTGCAGTTGCGCGCTGGGTCACAAATAGATCCGAGTGATCGATCACTCTCGGCAAATACCGACGACCAAATGATCGAAAAAAATGGTAAATTCAGACTCAGTATATTCAACAAATTGCATACAATTCATCATCAATCAATTAACTAGAAAGATTTCGAAAACAAACCGTCTCTCTGCATCAGGTATGCATCGTCTCTGCAAAAGTAATCTCACGGCCACGTTTGCAGAAAAAAATGGAGAATACTCACTTCCTTTGAACCAACATTTGTCAAGCTTACGGTGGAAACACTGAGGGCCTTGAGGACACTTGTGACCAAGAGCACAGTGCTCTCCGAACGGACAAGGAGAGTCTGGACTCGGACGTGAATATTCAAGGATCAATAAGTTAGATAGGACCCACCCATATTTACGGCGGGACATGGACTCTTCTTAGCATTCTCCCGTAAAGCATCATAGTGTTCAGCCTCAAGAATATAATCATGGGCATATTTGCAGTCAGCCTATATAGCATCAAGATCTTCAACCAAATCCAAGATCAAAATCGAACTTACACCCTTAGCACACTTGGAAAGATAGAAAAGGTTGCATGGTGGAGGGTTTTCTGTGAGCATACTCATATGTTATTAGCATGCATATGACCAGGGTGGTAAAGTATACGTTTATGAAGATCCTCCAATGTGGTGCAAGGCTGTCAGCACAAGGCTTTTTGTGTGAATAAGATAAAATAAGACAAACCAAGTTTGGGTTGAGGGATCGGCCTCGTCTTTCGTTCGTCGGTGAACTGGGGGGCACCGCCTTCGCCGTCCCCAGATGGGGATGTTCGACAGCACTTGTATATGAGAGCGTCGGACTCGCTGCGACGGAGGGAGGGGGGGTCGCCCGCTTGATCACCGTTGCTCTAGTCGGAACCTTGTCCGGTCTGAAGAGATTGTTAATTTGAAGCATGGGAATATGCAAAGACCGGATTTCAGCGGCGACTTGTTCATATCCCTGCAATAAAATTATTTTTTCAAGGAGGCTTTCGCTTTGTAATTCAGCGAGCGTAGGGTAATATCCATTATCATGACTCCCTGAGGGTGTCGTTGGTCATGACTATCGACGGTGTCGAATGCGGCCGCGGAAAAATGCTTTGCGTACCTCCTAGATAAACTCTTAAAATCTGGGGGAATCGAGTCCAAGTCTGGAGGTATGCTGTTGGATTCAAGGAGCATCAGCGCATAAGGATGCACCTCTCCTCGACTTGGGCACTCACCTTTAATTTTTGAATCGGCAGCCTCTTTTCCTGCGTGAACATCGTTGATCGTAAAACGAGAGCTGGCTTGGTTAAAGCCCGCCACGAAGGCTTCAAATTCATCGCTGGTGCAAACATTGCTCCCTACAAGTGTATACTGCAATCCCTTCAAGTTGCAGAAAATATACAACCAAACTTGTACCCGAGGGCCATTCTGTTCTTCTTTCCCAACATGATAAAGTATGCTTTCGTTCAACATTTGCGCCGCGTCCCGACCACCGTCTCGGCCGCGTTTCAAAAGTTCGTCCTTGAAAATATACCCATCACCGTCAATAACAGCTAACACTATAGATTCTCGGTCCTGACACACAAAGTTAACCGATTTATAAAACGCGGAAGCAAGACAATCCTATCCGTCTTACCTTTGATGCTTGGACTTGATGAGTGGCCATCCGTTTTCTCAGCGCCCTTGCTTCTTGTTCTGCCTTTTCACTCTTTTGCTGTTCTTTAACAAAAGCACCTTTCCACATTTCTACTTCCCTTGTTGAAATATCAGCGCGCTCGGAGGATTTGTCCACCCTCTCTTCGAGCGCTCTGTTCGCTTCTACAACAAGGCGGAATATCTCTACATCGCAAGGGCATTCATGTTAGTTTTCCTGGAATGGAGGTTCAACTCACCATTTTGTCGTTCAAGAAGAGTGTTTCTGTCATACTCGCTAAGTGACAGATGCCACCCATTGCATATTATACATACTGTTGTTGTACCAAATGGTCTAAATCCAACTGATCGCTTGCATGGGAAGATGTAGTAGAAGATTCAGAAACACTATCAGCGATATCCATATCGTTATGGTAAGACAAGGGAGAATACAGGAGCCACGTTGACTTTGGAGATAGCCTCACAGGAGAATCGAGCCAGGTTTTAAACTTCATACAAAACAGTCTCACGTGCCACCACTAACCAACGTGTTTGGGTAGGGCTTCCTTTTGGAGCACAGAACCTTGCCAGTGACACAGTATTAGGCAAGCCAAAAACCTCGGAACAATGGGAACTTGGTGCCATGAACCATTATGGTGATAATGTGATCAAAGTGTGACACAGTCACGCGATCCACTTCAATGATCATTTCTTCATAGACACCCAACGCTGCCTGTACACTGCCCCACCTTCATCAAATATAATCTAAAATTTGTCTCACACAACACACTTTTTTTTGGTATAAGACCGTCACATTGCTACACATTCATGTCTGCAAGTCCCACCGCGTCGCCGGTGAAGAAACGCGCTCCATCTTCTGACGACGAAACAATCACAACTCCCAAAAAGCTCAGAATAGCGTGAGGGTTAATATCTAGACTCTCGACGCGTTTCTAACTACGGAGACCTACAGCTCGTATGCCTCACCTCAGCCATCACTTCGGTCACACCCATCTCCCTTCCTGCCACAGCACCTCACTCGCCTTCAAACCATCCACAATTCATTACAACATGCACTTTCCGTTGCCCTTGCGAGATCCGCTGTGTCTCCATCCGCTGACACAGGTCGCGTGCCGAATGTCCTTGACCACCTTTCGCTGTCCACAGCGATGGGTTTCACAGTAAACACCGATATTAATGATATTAAACGGCTATGCTGGTTATGGGAATGGAACGGGGAAAACCTTCCCGAATCCTTTACATCCAGGCCAAAGGTTGCCTTGGATGACGACGACAATCCTTTTTTGGTTCCCGACGCGCCTGCCGACTGGACGCGGGGTGGATCAGGATTTATCGTTACTCCCACTACACATTTTATCCGATCTGAGACGAAAAGAGTGTCTGCATATGGTATCGGTATAGAGGTTGAGATGGACTTGGCCGAAGGGAAGGGCGGAGGTATGGCTGCAGTGGCAAGGTGGACTGCTGAGGGTGAATCCCGCAAACGAATACTTGAAGCGAAACTTCGCGCATGGGTCAAGGTGTGTCTGTATCTGCTCTTCGTTATAGACCTGCGTTTTCATCGTCAAGTTGGACAATCAAGATGAATCCTGGGGAATCTGTACCGATGCTACCTCTCGCCGATCTGCCAGCCTTACCTACGTCGTTCAAGCTCTCCTCGTTGACCAAACTGTTCGTGAAGTCAAGCTCCACATCACCGCCTAAATCACGCCCATCACATCCGGTCTCTGCGACACGTACCCCCAAAGAATTTGCACTTCCTTTCCCTGTCACACCACAAACACCTTGTACATCCCCTGACAAACAAATTTTGAACCCCCAGAATTTGCGCCCCCGAACCCCTCAGACCCCCCAGACTCCTGCTCGTCCGACTGGGGCGGGGTCGGCTAATGTGCCACAAACGCCAACAACGAGTCGCCGTGCGGCACTCTATGAACGCATTAGGCAGAAATCTCTTACATCTACACCGTCAAGTCCGCAACGGGCAAATGGTCTAGAACCCGTCAGTACAGACAAAATGAGGCTGCTAGCTCAAGAAGAACTCAAACGAAGATGCATTCTTGGCAGATTGGATGAAGTTTCAGCCACTGTGTGGGCGTACGTTCTCACATCTTCTCTTGGGCTCGCGGTAGGTAATGCCAATTTTCGGTAGATTATTTTCCTCTTCTACGCAGAAATCATCTACATCCCTTTCGGTGGCACGTAAGCGACGTACCATGCCGACTCAGGAGGTCGTACGAGCCCTCGTCTCCTCGGCCACGATTCCCATTTCAGCAGGTTTTTTTTTTATATTGTTCCCAATTGCCAATAAACTCGGCTGACGGTTTTTTCGTAGCTGACGCTCAAGAATCGATAACAATGTTGATGGCCCTGTGCCCCTTCTTTCTCCGGCCGCTCGTGATAGGAGGCGAGGATTGGCTCGAAATGCCAGCCTCCAATCCGTGAGTCAGATAGGATGTGAAAGGACATTATTCATCAGCCTGTAAACAGTGCAAATCCACGTTCTCCGAGGCCGAAAGAACACGCGGCGAAAGAGATCTTACATAGAAGTCCCAAAACGGTTACTGCGGAGCGCGGGGGACTGAGAGAGGTTCGGGAAAGAATTAGGAGAGAACTTGAATTGAACGGTTAGTAAGCCCCCTCATGCCTCATTGCCCCCAATTGTACTTTGCTCGTGGTTCTATCATGAATGTATAAATGCACATTACACTGCGAAAAGTCGAACTATAGATGCCCAAAGTGGACTCAGTGCCACGGTGGAACGAGGCAGCCACTGCCAAGTGAATTGATTAATCACTTTGATCGTACCATATCGCTAATTCTACCACGGCACTTTTTTTCCTGCCCAATCCCAAATTTTTCCTCTATCACCCTCATTTAGTTTATTCACGACGTTGACAAGATGACTAGCTGCGATCTCGGGATCGAACAATTCTGGAGCGGCACCCCAGAAATCTTTGCTCAGGTCTGTCTTGACTGTGCCAGGATGCACTCCCACAGCGATGCACCTGTTCTTCTGCATCTGCAGTTGTAAATCGAAGGTCTTGATGACTTGGTTGAGAGCTGCCTTTGAAGAACGATACGAGTACCAGCCACCACGACGGTTGTCTGAGATGCTCCCCACACGTGCAGAGACATGCACCCATTTCGATAGAGGGCTGTCGCTGTTCCTTGGCAAGAAACGAGAGAAATGCTTGATCATGAAGAGGTGTGAAAAGACGTTGACTTTGAACGATTCAAGTAAGGAAGATTCCTCGATGTCTTCCGGACGTTTCTCTGGGTGCAAGACGCCTCCTGTGAACCAGGCAGCATGCAGATGGGCGTCAGTAGGAAGCTGCTTTGCGAGAGCGTTAGAGGCAGATGCGATGCTTTCTTCGACAGTAAGCTCCAAGGGAAGGAGGGTTAAGCGAGCAGAGTCAACGGTTCCTGGAAGGCCGGTGAGTATACGTTCTCGGACCGTACTTTCATTAGTGGAACGATGGGTGGCGTATACCAGCAGGGAAGTTTGACTCAGGTAGTGCCTGGTAAGGGCAAGTGACAACCCACGAGTGGCGGGGCAGAGGATCACAAAAGGGCTGACCATTGCCAATAGCTGTATCAAATTGAAGCGGAGCAGCAGCGTATGCGACGACGGAGAGGCGTAAGTCGAGGAGGCAAATTACATACCTTCGAGTCACTTGCAACGAGTGAGCGCGATGCCGCCAACGGCGTTTGTAAATACGACGCGTCATGGGAAGGTCACGTGATGAGACGGGGAGTCAGTGAGAAGGCGCACTTTGATAACAGTATTGCAACTCCTATGCTCATTTGCGATAAGGGTTCCAATTTTACCAGGGTCTCAGGGATCGACGCAAATGTGGGATGTAACGCAAGCTGCCAATAGCCCCGGCCCCGCAGTGAGAGGGAAGGTCACGTGATGAGATGGGCACGAGTCACTTCATTGATTGAGTCACTGACAGATAACAGCCATGTCGTCGAATCTGGACATCCAATCAAGGGTTCCAATGTTACCGGGGGTCTAGCGATCGACCCAATGAATGGGAGACCGTCGTAAGCGGCCAATAGAGCTAGTCTCAATAGCGCACTCTGCAAGGTCACGTGTCCTATAGACCCGAAACGAGTCGGATAACGCAACGGCCGGTGATCTTCCGCTGACATACACATGTGGGCACAGCTCTCACTGCTTATATGCAATTTTTATGTGGTGAGATATATAAAGGCGTCATTGATGTTGCTGTCAAGCGTAGCAATTCCCTCCGTGTCCGATGGTGGACCTCAGTTCGACCTCTTCTCCTACAGCCACCATTATGGAGGCACAGCCAGCCTCCCCTCGTGAGCTGTCTGTCCAGGAAGCAAAGGACTCTTTTGCACAATTAGAACGCCGAATCTCACAAACTTCTACGTTAAACCGAGCCAGTCCTGCAGATTTAGAAAAGGGGGAAGAGGATGAAGAAGTGTTTAATTTACGCGAATATCTGACGAGCACAAACGCTGCCCAGGACGAAGCTGGAATCACTAACCATCATAAACGAGTGGGAGTCGCATGGAATGATTTGGAGGTCATCGTTCCCGGTGGTTTTGATTTCAAGGTGAAGGCAATCTGCTGGAGTTGGTTTACATTTCTGATCGTTTATTCCAAGATGTATGCACCCACCTTTGGACGTATGTCTCCTAAACAGTGTCCCTGTGTTTGCTCCCTCATTGACCACATCAACAGAGGCCGTCATTGGCTTCTTTATTTTTCCAGCAGTCTCTCTCTGGGGGATCTTCCGTCAGTTCCGCAACAGGAATGGTGAAAACATCGGCACAGCGATCTTGCAAAAGTACGCGAGTCTGTCCTTGCTTGAATGCTACTTTGCTCACCATCTCCAAGAAACAATGGGGTTCTCCGACCGGGTGAAATGTGTCTGGTGCTGGGTTGTCCCGGTGCAGGTTGCTCAACGTTTCTCAAGGCCATCAGCAACCAGCGCGCAGAGTATGCTTATGTCAGCGGCGACGTGCGATATGCAGGTATCGATGCATCCGAGATGGCCAAAAGGTATAGGGGCGAGGTAGTATACAATGGAGAGGGTATGCTCTTAATCGTTCTAATTCAGTGTCGCCCTCCCCCCGTTGATTCCTTCGATTTAGACGACATTCATATTCCCACTTTGACCGTGGCTCAAACACTTAAATTCGCTCTCTCAACAAAAACTCCTGGGAAACGACTGCCCGGTGTTTCGAAAAAGGGATTCAACGCTAATTTGCTCCAGACGTTTCTCCGCATGTTCAACATCCGTCACACAGAACATACGCTCGTAGGCGATGCATTCGTCCGTGGCGTCAGTGGTGGAGAACGCAAGCGTGTAAGTATCGCCGAAATGATGGCTACCCGCGCTCACGTCACTTGCTGGGACAATACCACACGTGAGTCCTTCCATGCTCTTCCATGATGGGTCCACTAACCCACTGCGGACGCAGGGGGGTTGGACGCGAGTACTGCTGTAGGTCACATCCAACATATATGCGGGCACAAAATGGCTAACTCTGGCTGCAGCTGGATTATGTTAAAAGCTTACGCGTCCTCACGGACGTATTGCAACAAACTACCTTCGTTTCCTTGTATCAAGCCAGCGAGAGTGTGTTTAGGTGTCACCAACTACTCCCTTCGAATGCTAGACTGATGCAATGATCAGGCATCTACAGGCAATTTGACAAGGTACTCCTGATCAACAAAGGACGTCAGGTCTACTTTGGACCCGCAGATCAGGCTAGAAAATACTTTGTTGAGCTCGGTTACAAAGACCTTCCTAGGCAGACCACCGCAGACTACTTGACTGGCTGCAGTGAGTCGTCGACTCTCTACCTTCCGTCTACTTCACTGTCTGACCCATTACTTTAGCGGACCTTAATGAGCGACAGTTTGCACATGGTCATTCGGCTGCCTCCGTTCCCTCCACTCCAGCCGCTCTCGAAGAGGCTTGGCGCATGTCCTCGCAATTCCAAGGCATGGAATCCGACCGAGAGCTGTACGACAAGTACATGGAGACGGAGAAAGTGGACCAAGAGGCATTCAGAAATGCTGTTCTGCAAGATAAGAAAAAGGGAGTTTCGAAGAAGAGTCCTTACACTTTGGGTTTTATGAATCAGGTCTGGGCCTTGACTGCTAGACAATTCCAGCTTCGCTTGCAGGATAGGTTCCAGCTACTCACGTCGTTTTGTATGGCTATTGTGAGTACTCTCCTAGGTTGACGTGGACGGATTGCTATAACTCGATTCGCTTCAGGGTCTTGCTCTCGTACTTGGTGCAACTTTTTTGAACCTCCCGCCTACCTCGAATGGGGGATTTACCCGTGGGAGTATCCTCTTTGTTGGTAAGTCGATTACTAATGGTCATGCAGTTTGATACTGAATCTCCCCCTCATCCTAGCCATGCTTGTCACTTGTCTTGACTCATTCGGAGAGGTTTTTACCCTTCATTTCCGTATAATTCCACCAGTTCTTACCATGTCTTTTCAGATGCCCGCTCAAATGCTAGGCCGACCCAGTAATTTCTGGTTATTCAGACCCATGCATTGTTGCTGACGGGCACCTTATTTTAGTTTTGTACAAGCAGACGAACTATGGGTTCTACCGTCCCGCGGCTATTGCGATAGCCAACATGCTGGCTGATCTTCCGTTCTCCTCAACGCGAATTCTAATTTTTAACGTCATCATCTACTTTATGACAAATCTCGCGAGGAGTCCTGGTGGATTTTTCACTTTCCACCTCTTCCAATACATAACGTTCTTGGCTATGCAGGTATTATCATTCAATTAGCAGTTATTTCTGGGGCAAGCTGATGACTAGAATCGACTGTCTAGGCGTTCTTCCGATTTTTCGGGACGATGTGCTCGGACTTTAATACGGCGTTCAAGTATGTTTGGAACGAGACATGTACATGTCTTTTTTTTTGCCCATGATACTGAGGAGCTCTGGTCTCTAGATTAGCAGTGTTTTTTATCCCTAATTTTATCAGTTACGCTGGTGAGCGGTGTACATGGATATTCTATTCCTATCCTCTGACGCGTTTGGGCAGGTTATTTTACTCCTCCGTCCAAGGTAGGCTATACTTAATGAAGAGAGAAAGGCAGCACGTAACCTGCTCAACTTCAGATGAAGCGATGGTTATTCTGGATATACTATATCAACCCCCTCGCTTATGGTACGTGCTAGCCTTTTGGAAGAACTATCGTTACTCAAACTTTTCAAGGCTTTGGCGGGCTTATGGATAATGAATTTATGAGGATCAATGTATGTTTTGTTCTCGGTTAACGATTTTTTACTGAAAGTGTCATGGCTCAGCTTACTTGTGATGGGAACTTCATTGTGCCTCGGAATGCTCCGGGACAGGATTTCTATCCGTAACTATCCATTAACGATTTCCTAGTGATCTGTGATTCTAACAATTATTATCTTTTTGAAGTGACACCTTTGGTCCAAATCAAGCTTGCACGGTCTTTGGTTCTACTCCCGGTTCAGCAATCATTCAAGGGACAAACTATTTGCAGGCTGGTTTTGAATTAAACAAGAATGATATATGGCGCAGAGAACTTACCGTAAGTGCTCGCTCATTCGCCACTACTTAGGTGCAGATTCTAAGCTAAGCTTTGTTTGCTCCGCTAGGTGCTCATTGGGATGTTCATAGCTTTCCAAACCTTGCAGCTACTTGCGCTCGAGTATTACAAAGTTTGTGAAAGATACTGCTTTCGAGCATATCAACCCCTACTGATAGACTGACTGTCAACAGCATGGACTTGGCAATTTCGGCTTGAATTTCTTTGTTCGGGAGAATCCCGAGACTAAAAGGCTCAATGAGAAGTTACGTGCTAAGAGAGAGGTCGAAATGGCCGACAAGATCGGAGTCGGCGAGAAGGATGAGAAGGGGGAAAGCGAAAAACCACAGTAAGAACCATTCGTAAACCTTTCTTTTGATTACTCATACTTCCTCGCAGGCATAACATCTCCTCTGGTAAGGTGTTCACGTGGGAAAACCTAAATTATCATGTTCCGGTGCCTGGTGGTCAAAGACGACTGTTACACGATGTGTTTGGATACGTTAAGCCTGGTTCATTGACAGCATTAATGGGTGCATCTGGCGCCGGTGAGTGATCACATAGCCACTGTATATCTACCCCTTCTGATCCGTTTGTTCGAAGGCAAAACTACTTGCCTTGATGTCTTGGCGCAGCGCAAGAACATTGGTGTCGTTGCGGGGGACGTGCTTGTCGGTGAGTCAATTGTAACTACGCTTCATGGGGCATTGCCGTGACACAACGATGTGCTAGATGGTCGACCTTTAGCTGCTGACTTTGCACGAGGTACAGCTTATGGTAAGCTTGCGTCCAGTCCCACACGCGCATTTCCTGAGCATTTGCCCTCTCTAGCTGAACAGATGGATGTCCACGAGGGTACCACGACCGTCCGGGAGGCCATGCGATTTTCTGCAAATTTACGGCAACCTTTCTCTGTTCCCCAAGCTGAGAAAAACGAATATGTGGAGGAAATGATTGACTTACTCGAGTTGAATGAGCTCGCGGATGCGTTGGTGTTTTCACTCGGCATGGAGGGTAAGCATGAGGCTTGTGTCTCAAGGGTTGATTTTAATCGGACGGAGAGCAGCTCGCAAGCGACTCACTATTGGGGTTGAACTCGCTGCAAAGCCGGAGTTGCTGTTGTTTTTAGATGAGGTTGGTTATATTACCGTTGGGCATCGTGAGGAAAGGTTTTCTAATTGAAGGGTATAGCCTACGTCTGGACTCGATGGGCAAAGCGCGTGGAACCTTGTCCGTTTCCTCAGGAAACTTGCTGACGCTGGCCAAGGTTCGTCTATTTGAGACAACATATTACCCACGTAAGTTAATACCGTCCTGTAAACAGCCATTCTGTGCACCATCCATCAACCTTCGTCGCTGTTGTTCGAGAGTTTCGGTGGGTGTTCTCTAACATTCATGTCAGGCAGAAACCCGAGCTGACATTCTCTCCACAGACCGACTTCTCCTTCTGGAAAGTGGTGGAGAGACCGTGTATTTTGGGGACATTGGACAAGACTCGAAGGTTATCCGGGAGTACTTTGCTCGCCATGGAGCCGCTTGTCCTCCCGACGTCAATCCTGCCGAATAGTTTGTGCTTCAATGATAAGTAGAGTCTTCTCCTGATACTGATGTAGCATTTATCTCTAGCATGCTCGAAGCTATCGGTGCAGGTGTGACGCCCCGGGTAGGGCCCAAAGATTGGAAGGATATTTGGTTGGAAAGCCGTGAATGTGCCAGGGTCAAGGAGGAGATACAAGCTATAAAAGCATCTGCGTTGTCGCGACCCACAGAAACCAACAATGAACTGACGAAAGCATGTGCGTCGAGCATGTTCAGTGGCCGCGATAATTTACATAATTATATTTTTCTCTATTCTTTTTAGATGCGACACCTTTTATCTACCAGGTCAAGGAGGTATCTAGAAGGAGTCTCACAGCTCTGTGGCGATCGCCTGACTATGTCTGGACTCGCCTGATTGTGCACGCTTTCATCGCCCTCTCCGTTTCCCTGTCACTGTTACAGCTGGGGAGGTCGACTCGCGATTTACAATCTCGAGTATTCGGCATGTGAGTGAACGCCTTTCGGTGTTGCTTGCATTAGCTCACGTCTTTTTTGAAAATTTTTTTTAGTTTCTTTGCTACCATTATGCCTGCTGTGGGTACTTTTTCTCTCATCCCTTGTAGCTTTGCGTGTTTAAATCTTTGAACATAGCTTGTAATGTTTCAAAGTAAGGGTTACATGTTTGTTCCTATTCCGCATTGCACTCAAGGTTTTATCAGTCGAGCCCGCCTTCATCTTCAACCGAGGTGAGCAAGCCATTTGTCTGTACGCATATATTGGGTCTAATTGTTGCCCAGCGATTTTCATTAGAGGTACACCGAAAGCGTTTGTCTTGTTTTTCCTTGTTAACTTTCTTGATACAGAGGCGTCTAGTCGCATTTATTCTCCATACGTGTTTGCAATAAGCCAACTGGTCTCGGAAATCCCATACAGCATACTCTGTGCCACCATCTATTGGGCAAGTAAATACCCTCCGTACTACCCTTCGTGTGGCTGACAATTTTCTTTTATAGTTCTTGATGTAGGCTCCATGGTAACATTGTGTCTAGGCAAGCTGATTTATGGGCCACAGGGTATGGCCAATGGGATTCGGTCAGGGTCAGGAAGGCACCAATGGGAATGGTTACCAATTACTCATGTGTATTTTCTTGGAGCTGTATGGTGTCGCTCTCGGACAGGTCAGTCATGAATTCTTAAACATCAGTCAGATGAAGTACTAAAATATTTTGTGTCAAGCTTGTTGCCGCCATCTCGCCGAGTATTCAGGTTTGCGCAGACAGTTTGAGTGTTAGAGCTGTCGCTGACCGATTGCTAGATCGCGGCCTTGTACAATCCGCCCCTCACACTACGTACGTGTGTTTTTGTCTTGAATCCATTGAAAAGTTTCACTGACAATTCTCTATCCGTTTTCCCGCAGTCCTTTCGACTTTTGCTGGAGTAACGATACCTTACCCGCAGCTTGCTAAATTCTGGAAGAGTTGGCTCTATCAGCTCACACCGTAAGCATTCTTACACCATTAGCTATTCTACGTGAAGTGAGTCGATGAATTAATCTATTTTCATTGTTACCAGATATACTCGTGTCCTCTCTGGGATGTTGTCGACAGAGTTACATGGCCTTGACATCACGTGCGCTCCATCCGAGTTCAGCGTTTTCGAGCCCCCAAGTGGGCAAACCTGCTACACTTGGTATGTACATATGATGCGTTTCCATGTGTGCTTGCCGTGCCGTTCTCACATTTGCCAATTATTTAGGGCTAATCAATTTGTTACGACATTTGGTGGTTATTTAAATAACCCTAATAGCACAGCGTCGTGCCAATATTGCCAATACAAGGTTTCATGTTTCGCTTGTATGCGCTTTCATATGCTGGTACTTATATGATAACGAAACAGGTTGGAGACGAATTTTTCACGCCACTGAATATTCAATTTGATAATCGGTGGCGAGACTTGTTCATTTTGTTCGCTTACTTCGGTCAGTAGCCTTCAGTTTTTATTGTTTTTGTTTTGCCATGGTCCGACATGCTGATGAGAATTTCTGTCTGTCAGTTGCGAATATTTTGTTCACTATCGTAGCCTCGCGGTTCCTGCGTTTCGCGAGGCGATGACCCTTGGAAATAACGACAGCCTGAAGATTTAGAATATGATCTCACGACTTGGACATTACGCTCTTATGCATTGATGACCTACTAAAACTGTTACGTTCATAAGTTGAGATAGAATCACATCTATATAATTATGACCCCTCAAATAGAATTAGTGACAATGCATGTAGATGCAGACTGTAGTGCGAGATTAGTTCTTTCGGGATATCTGAGCACCCAATGAATGACGTTAGCCTAACTTGAGATGAATTAGACAATATGCATGTTCACCGTGCAGCCACCCAGGCAGCAAGCTCCGTCTCATATATCTGATCTGCATTCCCCAATTGATTCCCTAGTGTTAACCATCTACAAAGAAGAGTCAATTATTTTCAAGTGAACGATGGTAAGGCTTGAGCTAACACACCCTGGCCTGGTGTTATGCTTTCGTCCGAAGATCTCTAACAAAGTGACGAGTATGAAGCTTGATTCATCGGGGAATAAATAAATAAATATCGAGTCTACTCACCAACTTTACGTCCTCCCGGACACATCCTCTCAATAAGACCGTACACTTCCTCTGGCTTGCGACTTGTTTCCCGAACTTCACTGACAATCACGTCGGTATCCAAACCACGATTAGCCCACGCGGGAAACTTCAGGTTGCCGTGTTCATCAGATACGGTCTTCACACCGACAAGCATATGCTCTTTCGTGTGACTTTTTGTGTGTGAACGTAAAATGAGTTGAATGTAACAAAACAGTAAATTGAGAACAGAAAGCCACGTACTTCAGCCAATGACCTGTGCGGCCAGTTCGGATAACACGTTGCAACTGAATCAAAGGGTTAGTGTTCTTCGACCAATGAATGTTCCCTGGCACTAGACCGGGTTGACACACCTGATTAGTCTTTATCCATATAACCTCATCGACCCGAGTATATCTACATCCTGGCAGCTGAGTGTGCGGGAAATCCCGTATAATAGACAATAGTCTCACCCCCATACTCGCATACATTCCCTACCCACTTCCATCGCGCGCCCAGTAACCCACAAGAAGAGTAACCCCTCATCCTGTAACGCTGGAATCGGCATTGCTCGCATTTCATCATCAGTCATCGTTCCATATGGGAGCTAGTTTGAGAAACCCGTCATTATTGTATTGAGGGGTAATCATGTGGAGACGAACACTCATATGAATATCCCAGGGGGGGTCTGCCATTATGACATGGAATTTTCCAAGTACAGAATAGTCAAACCTGCGTAGATCACAGTTGATCCACTGTGGTGGAAGCTGTCGACGATGAATGAAGGCAGACGTGTGGGTGATGTTTCATAAAGCTTACCGGATCGACTGCTACACCCCCTGGACCTAGTCCAATTCCGAGCTTGTGAGTCCCACATGTTTCCTGAGAACCATCTAGTTTCCCAACATCGCGACGTCGTTCCCTCTGTGCCTCAGGAATAGAACCATCGTAGTCTACCTCAAAGTGCAGATAACGGCATGGTGCCTTTTCCTTGCCTCTCCCCCCAGCACCGAGACCACTTGGGAGACTCACGGAAGAGGGGGGACGAGGAATATTTAAAGAAGGAAAGGGGGGGATGGAAGGGGAGAGAGCATAAGTAGGTTCAGAGTAGCAGGTGTTAAGATATGAGCAATGCCCTAGCGATGCATCGGTATGTGGTCGAATCAACGGTCGAAAGTGAATCTTCGGAACGACAAGTTACTTTCCAGACTACGTGCTCAACGAGAAATAATTATATTTACGACGTACTTTCTCGCAGACAACGGTGTTGTAAGGCAAGCCAGAATCATGCCTGGATTTGGCGCATGTCTCTTTGGTTATATGTTCACAAATGGGTTCAAAACGGTCGTTTGTCGAACCGTGCTTTTCAAAGAATTAGTCGCGACAGCTAAATAGACAACTCGCCTACCTGTTCTGCGAGTAACTTGGCACGCGTAGTGCCTTTTTGTAAAAGAGAAAATACTTCCTTTACAACACTGTCTCTTGAAGGGAGTGGGACTGGACTCGCTTCGTCGTGAGACTTCCCATCTTTGTGGATTCGAACATCCTCATCGGAGTCGCTCCGTTTGCGTTTTAAAGAAGGAGTATCGTATGCCACATGGACATTTGTAACAGAAACACCGTTCATGTCACTGTGGACAGTTATGCTTGGTTCTGGGCTGTTCGCGAGTTTATAAAGCAAGGAGTCAAGACGAGGCTGATCTGACAATCGGATGGAGCTCCCATTGGAGATGAGTTGTCCCAGAATTCGAGAACACGATAGAGGTAGTTTTAATGACGGATTTTCAAGCAGCCTTTTCAGCTCTGCCTCAAGCTGATCGTCTCCAGACATGGCGACCGACTTCTAGCGCTAATAGCAATGTCATAAGCGCTCAAACACTGGCCTACGATAGTAGTTACAACAACATGGGTAAAACTGGACAGAGGTGCTGACAGTTAAATCTGTCTGAATCCATGTATTACAATTAACCATGTTATCAAACCATTCATATCTCTTCCTCTGCCAGCCAACTTTGCAGCATATGGAGCGATTCGGCAGGTTTATCGTGAGGGACCTGGTTCGGTCTTCATACATATCAGGACCTCTCCACGTAGTCTCCGTGCTCACCATGTGTCCAGCGGCATAAATAGTAGTAAACGTCAGGTTTTTCGCAGATCTGGTCTGTCCGGCTGCTGTCTGCTGGCCAGGAAGGGACCAGTCGTGCATTGGAAGGGACCTAAAATCATCTCCCCCAGACCACTCCAGTGAGTCGGACCACAACCAATTAGCCTTCCAGTTGCACTGCCAGTCATAAGTACCTGATCATACTATTAGTCTTGTACGACCGGAAGTATTGGCCACATACCCGCGTACAAGAGAACGCGGATTCCTCTTTCAAGCAGGTTTGCCACGTAAAACTGTGCGGGAAGCCGCCACTTGTCAAGATGCTCCGCGAATCCTCGACTTACAACCGATGAACAAGAGGTAAAGTTACCCACTATCGAAGGAATCCCAAGAAGATCCCGGGTAGATGGCTGGTTGAGAAGTGAGGCTATAAAGTCCTGCTCGAGATAACACAAGCTATCTCCAATACACATCTTCAATAAACCAATGAGCGTGAGAAGTCCTTCCTGGCCAGGATATATACCTTAGAAATGTCGTACACATTTCTTCCTAGGGCAGACGTGAGGTCCACAATGAGGTTGAATATTTTCACATACCAGTTGCATGTAATGGATAACTGATCTCGCTATCACAAAAATTGACTGCTTCAAGACAACCTATGTCGTCGAAAATATTTATACAGCTGTCTTGTAGAAGACGTTGACACCTATACAATTATCAGCTATTCCAGATTAATAGTACAATTCCTGTTTGATACTGACCGCGGAACCTAATGAAAATTCGTCGCGTTTAATTAATCACGCTGCGACCAAGTACTCACCGCTTGCTTCATTCGTACGCAAGGTTGAATATCAAGAAGAGGAGTCTCCAAAGAAGCTCTTCCGCAGGCAACCTCATACCGACCCGGGTATAAACTAGATTCGAAATATATATTCCTAGAGATAGACGTTCGCGAAACTTCAAGACTCACGTCGATATATCGGTAATTCCATTACCAATAATTACGCTATACCTGCGAGCCCTTGGTCATCGTGAACCGCGTTTCAAAGCGATGTGACATACATATTGATTGGGACTATACCATGGGACTTTTTGTTCCTATCATAGATTTCCGATGCGAAAACGGGTAAATATTTCCCCTTAATCGCAGAATAAAATTAATGTTGATGTCTTTTGGAGAGGCAAGCAACTAACTCCGTATGATTCCCCGGCTAAGTGAAATCTTCGACCCTGAAACTCCGTGAATGCGTCGAAAAATATTGATCTGTAATATTGACATCAACATCTCAAGCAAACACGAAAAAAAAGAGGACTCACACAAATGCATAGACGTTACGTGCAGCATCTTGGGTAGTCTCAACGGTTTCCCCGTAATCAGCGTAGGAAAACCCTACGCCCACTCTAAAAGCCAGTTAAAAACATATAGATATTGTTGGTGCGATGCTTACGGTTGGTCAAGAAAGAATATATTTGCATTTGAGTTCCAAGAATATGGATTCCAGGTGGTTCCATTACTGGATGAGCCGGTCAAATCAATATTGCAAGGGCCTGATTACAGTGGTTCCTGAATAATAAGACAACCTCTCCAGAAATGAAGATGTTACCGAGTTCCATGAGCAAACCCGTGGAAGAGGAACAACCAGGTCCACCATTAATCCACATAATTACATCGTCACTGTCCGGATTTCCTCGAGACTCGAAGAAATAGAAAAACAAATGCTTCGCGCCGAAATCAACATCAACATAGCCTGGACTAAATTAGAGCTAGTAATGCTTGGGTTGAAAGAGCCTTTATACCTGTCCAAACTCTTACAGTTGGATCACAAAAGTCACTGCGTTTGATACGAACTTGATGGGCTGGAAAGCGAGGGTGCGATAGCACTGTGAATTCTTGTGATTTCGTCAATATTTCCAGAGAAGAGGCTTCAAAGCTAGGTGATTCCTGTCGTCCATTATTAAAATCAATCTGAGAGGTTGACACCACGCAGAGCAAGAGGCTAAGCGCGAACCAGGTGCGAAAAGACACCCGCATGATGACCGTGTGCAGACAAAAGTCTCACGCAAGCACAAGCTTCAATGTATCTAGCACAAAGGTCTGATATTATAGAATTAGATGGTAGACACCAATAAGTTGCTCTATTGTTTATCTCTACGAATACTATTTGACGGGGCGGATTTAATGGCCTGTAGGATACTGTCCTCAAGATTGCTAGATGAGGGTTTAATGTCAGTAACGATGTCCTCACTAAGTGCAGCTACTCCTTTCTTCATTTTTTTCTTGATACCACTGAATAATGTATCAATTTCGTCTTCTTCGTGAGTGGCTTTCGTTTTCCGTTTCTTGTTTGATTTCGGAGGATGGAGAACAGCAATTGCAGTCCCTGAATCGGCGAGTGGGTGTAGGTGTTTGGGCTGAGATTGATGGACAGACTCTGCGGAAGAGGTTGGAATTTTTTGTTCCTTACTTTGTATAACTTTCCACTGGTCAGGATTGCGCCGCATTAACGGCAAACGCAGTTTGCGAAAGAAGTATCGACCAAAATAAGAACCCGCAAGCAGGTGTTCATGAGGAATCAATGAACGAGCGATCTTTTCCTAAAGAAAGGAAGAGAAACATTGAGAATAATTGTGATGAATATATCGTAGAGGTAGATCAAACCTTGAGATAAGGATCAGCCGCTTCCCAGCATCGATCGGCAACCCGGCTGCCAATGCGATCGTCGACCAAGAGATGGAACTGTCCTATAAACGATGTAACAAGTCGCTTGCGAGAGCGAAGGGGAACTGTAGAAGATTCGAAAACAACATCAAGTATTCGGGAACTCGTGGGACTGCATGCAAGCGTTAACAGCTCATCTGGAAGAAGGGCATGTAAACTGGGGGTGATGAATGAGTAAAAGATATGGTGAGCATAGACGCGATGTATATACCTTTCCAGAACAATACTGTTGTGTGGCTCATGAAGACGGAGGACAGATTGAAGTAACAGAGAACCTTGAATCATCGGTTCTAAATGATCTCGTCTTTGTTTGCCCTCTTTCAAATTGTGTGTTGACCCGTGTGACGCTCTCGATGGGCTGTGATTGTTATCGTGTGCTATCGATTCCCTAGATGATAAGGCATCTTGGTACTCCTATGTAACACGTGAGCATTGAAATAGTGAAATCCTTGAATGTGACGTACCGACATAGTTTTAAGCCGCAATACACACTGTAGAAAGTCCTTACGCTCGGCACCTGAAGAAAGCTCGAACATTGAGCAAATGGTCTATACTAGCTTAATTAAAACTACGACAAGGAATCGATGAAATCACTTGACCTCTACAAGAACAGCCTCGTGAGTATTAAGATGGTTGGCACGATCAACCAAGGCTTTCAAAACTCCGAAATGGGATAAGTCTAAAGGAGGAGTCAGACAAAATGATACTAATCGAAATAAACCTACTCCGACTCTTCTTCCATGTCCCGTGTAATCGAGAGATGGTGATTTGAAACCTTTCAACGTCGAGCCTTTCTACACCTCGTGCTACCACGAAATTAGCAACTGGGTGTGTAGAAAGGCGGGTAAGAGTGTCGGCAAAATAGCAATCCCAAAGACGGACAAATACACGAGATGAACAGTGCGAGACCAAGGACTCAGCGAGGTGGGATGAAATGGGGTTGACAAATAGCCCGGAGACATAAGGAGACGGTGTAAAATCTACATTGGATCAGTAACCCAAACTATTCAGTCAGCGCACCACACGTGTGGGGCAAAAAATGAACATAGCTCACTGGTCTCGGAAACAAGACCTTCTAAAAGACGATTCATAATGCTGTCCGGGGATTCTGCCTGTCCCAATGACACCTCCAGCTCCAGGAACATCTGCCATAAACGGGTTTGTGGTGAGGATCAGTCTTTATGGTGCAGGAGTTAGCTTACTTGAAGCACCGGACTAGCAACTTTATCCACAGCCAATGCCCGCACTTCATTACCGCCTAAAGCTTCGCGGAAGTGACGTAGAATTTCACGTGCCATTCTCGAGAAATCTTCTGGTGTAGGCAATTCAGCGCGTTTTGGGGTCTCGGAATATGTCATATCAGATTCATTAAAGATGACAGCTTTCATAGGTCCAATTCGGGCTTTCCATGAGGCACTCTTCTTGGATCTAGCGAAGGGCGCATACTTGTGAGGACGTACATTGGATGTTAGTTGCCCTGGTGCGAGCAATAATAACAGTGCTCGAAGGACATGGGAAGCGAACGGATCGTGAACTAAGCTAGGGAGTTCAGGTATTATGTCCTGAGCGATGGACATCAGCCGAGTAATACAGCTTCGCTAATAAGCTGCATACTTCGCATACATTCACGATGTGTTGTGTCATGGTGAGCAATTCACCGTTGTCTGGTGAACTCGAAATGGAAGGAATGATCCCACGGCTCTACAACTTGAATGTAAAATATTAAAAGATCAAGGAGGTTCACACTCGCCTCTCGAGCGATCGTGTCTGCGACGACTGTGAAAAGAGTTTGACAAACATGGGACGCAAAACGGTCCTTCATCAGCGACAGCCAGCTAGAGGAATGATTAGTTATCAATAGGTATTAGAGCCTCATTTGAAATTTTACGAGGTCGCCAGTTTATCAGTGAACACACGGCGAACGAAATCGTCCATGGAATATATCATTCTTTCCAAAACAGGAGAACATTCTGGATCGGCTGCCAATTGAAGCTCCTTTCCATTCATCTCTGACAAAGCTGCTGTGAAGAACATTCGACGCTCTGGAAAAATTAGGAGGTCGAAAACATCGTAGGTCGAAAACAGTTTAAATACCTTCATTGGGATCTGTATGCGGCTCGGATTCGGGAACATGCTGCCCATCCTGCCAATCTCGAAGTTGTTCATCAACGGTCCGAAAGTATGCCTTTACATCTGGGTCAAGTGGACCAAAGGGAGCGCTCGAGTCTGAGGTCACAACATCTGCTTGGGAGGGCATGAGAGAAAACGCACCACGTAATTACTACCGTGGGAAATCGAGGATGTGGTACGAGAATATTATTATCATACAAGTGTCAAAAGTTTCATTCGAGGAGTCTTATGTTAACCTCCTTCGATGGGTCCTTCTCAAAACCCTCCCTATCCGATAATTGTAGTGACTGGAGCAAATACGTGCGTGGTGTTGTGTCGAAAGCTAGTATTAACCCCCTAATTGCCTGTAGAGGAATTGGATTTGCGATATGTCAACGTCTCCTCGCACAACTGTCCTGCCCATTACCTCCCGATGTACTTCCAAGAGGCAATTTTCATGAGGCTCCCACAGCATACCCTTTTACTCCAACCAAAAAGATGACACTCATTCTTGCGTGTCGCAGTGCTAAACGAGCGAACGCCGCTCGTCGGCTTCTCTTGTCGTTCATGGATGAGGAGGTCTCACGTCAGAGAAAAGCCCCCGACTATGATGGACACGCCGAAGAGTTCCGCCGTGGTCTGAACATAGATCACCTTCCCCTTGATTTGACGAGCACAGAAAGCGTCTTCGATTTTGCGGAGGAGGCTCGTCGATTGTACAGTCTCCGGTCCACCTTGTCTCCCGTCTCCAAAATATTAATAGTCGATGCAGGTACCCTTACGTTACTCATCTCATACTCAATGCTGGAATGTTCGGTTCCGAAGGGCTAGATTGGAACATCCTAGTCAGACAACTCCTCGCGGGGCCTGTGACCGCAGTAACGGCCCCTAGATTTGTTAAACAACCAGTCGGAAGTGAAAGCCCCGATGGACTCGGTCTTATTTGGCAGTCGAATGTTTTTGGTCATTATTGTCTTGTTGGTGTTCGCACTTATCGAAGTCTAGAGAATTGTCATATTTTTTTCAGGCTCGCTTAATGGAACCTTTACTTCATGCCAACCCATACCGCGATTCTCGAATTGAATGGTTATCATCCCTAGACACCGAACCCCTTGACCCTAGCGATCCCCAGTTACGACGCGCCAAATCTCCCTACCAAGTTTCCAAGTACCAAATAGATCTCATATCTACGGCGCTATCACGAATGGCCACAAAGGACACTCAGGAAGGTCAGGCGGTGATAACACATATGTTGGTACACCCAGCTGTGTGTCATACAAAACTGGCCTCGGACACATTGGGATTTTTCATGATAATCTTGAAGATATTCTCATTTCTATTGGTTTGTTTAATTATTGATCACTCGATTAATGCTGAAGACTGTCTAGGCTCGTATTTTGGGCTCACAAAATCACCCCCTGGTGCCCTACAAAGGTGCTATTGCTCCCGTCTATGTCAGCCTTGCCCCTGCTGGTTACTTGCAGGATCAATGTGTCGGCCCAACTCGAAAGTTTGCTACTCGGTGCACATTATTCGGCCGAGAATACGTAGGCGTCGACTCTGTTCTCGACTGGGAAGAAAATGCGGAACATGCCTCAGACCTGGTGAGGTTGTGTGAAAATCTTTTTCTCACATTCATGAAGGCACGCGGCAACACTCCATTATCATTAAGTGACAGTGGGATTGAATATAATTGAGCGTCTGTGTAATTGGCACGGATATTAGGTCAGGTCAGCAACTCAGTTATAGACTGATATTTTTATCAGCTCCTGCTTCTGCAATCTGTCTGGGGCTGTCTTTGAAGATTAATGTGAATTAGCAGAAACCCCCCAACGAGTGTATCACTGACAACGTACGTGATCTTGGTGTTTCTTTCTAGGCTCTCTAAGAGCGCGCAAGCCTTGCATAACACATTGCTTGACATATATCCGCATCTTTCACATGTCTCTGGAATGCTGGGTCAATAGTGGCCTTAACAACAATACAAAAATGTTCGCTACGCTGTGATTTCAACTTGACCTCTTGAGCAACTTCAAAAGCCTCTCCAGAATGAATAATGTCAATAATAGCACTTGATCTGGCAGCTTCTAGATCTTTCAAAAAAGCTCGAGCATGACCGCGATATGCATCAGGAGAGTATATGCATTCTGTAGAGAAATAATCCAGCTTTTTGAAGTATGCATATCTGTGCACAAGAGGTAAGGGTCTATATCAACGGAGACAGTAGAAAACCTTGCATTACGATTTCCTTCTCGTAAGCATACTTGAATGGTTTTGATCGTTTGATGGTGTCTTCGCCTTGAGTACAGATAAGTGTACATCGACCCAGCCGTGCGATGTCACCTCTCATGACTATTTATCACAACAAAAACAATCGAGAGCCAGCCTAACTCAAAAAAATAGATACTCACTGTTCATGAGAACAGTTTCGGCGATATCATCTGCATTATGACCAGTGACTATGTGGTCTATGTGTAACATAGCGGCACCACGATCCAGTGCTTGGCGTCTGAATACCCCACAAAAGGTACAGTTGTTTTTCTTCCCTGTGTTCTCCACGATAGCGTCCATGGTCCACCCATACAGTTCATCATAGCTTAAGATCTTAAGTGGAAGATTGTATTGTACCTGGTTTCTTTTCACGGTCTGCCATTATGTTTCTATTAGTAAATCATAAAGGGAGGGTGATAGATACCTCGAGAGAATCGTCTCGATAACCAGTGATGCCCTCGTCGATGGAAAGAAGGAAAAGGTTGAGGCCATAATTATACCGGTCATTCAGTAATTTCATAACATGGGCAAGAACTGTAGAGTCTAAAACGGGATTCACAATAGGGCAGCGACAATTATTTTCACAACTTACCTTTGCCACCAGATGCCCCAATGGCGACACGTTCTCCAGGCTTGAAAAGCTTGGCATTGGTGATCGTGTTGTGCACTTCCGTTTCGAAGACCTCAAAAAAGCATTGTTTACATATCTGCTGTCCTGTCTTGGGACGTTTCAGAATAGCCGTAGCTTGCTTGCAGAGACCACAGACTCGTGGCGGCATCAGTCTGCTGAGTCATTTTAATTGTGGGCGCCTTGTGTGCTTTTCATGAGGTGTCATGTCTCTTTTCTAGATTGTGACCCAAGGTATTTTCTGATAAATGGATTTTACAAATATCAATGTGCATAATAAGATTCTAAAGATATGTTATTGACATTTCACTCACCTTTTGACACTCAGGATCCTGCGGGTGTCAAAGTTCTGTTGGAACAACTTCGAGCATCCCAAGCCTGGCAGGAAACAAATGCCAATGCTAATACAGATGGAGACCCATCCTACAGAGATTCTGCATCTGCTCCTCCGATACATGTTTCTGAGCCACTCGAGTCTACGCCATCCGTTTCGAGCCACATTTCTTCTCTTTTGTCCCGATTACAACCTGGTCTTAGTGCCTCTCCACTACCTGCTTCTCTTCCAAAATCAGAGAGTTATCCTGGAGCCTCCGGAGAGCCTCTCTTGCTGTCATCGTCGTCGAAAATTCATGACTCAAGATACAGCTCTGAGACTAAGCCGACAATCCACTCCTCTACTGCTCAATCCAAGTCTCTTAGAGATCTACCATTTGTTAAAGCTCTCCCCATCGTCGCCGGACTTGCAGAGGATCATACCTTTATCAAAAAATTAGACAAGGTTTTGCTATTCTTTGGCCTTCTAGTCAATGTTTGACCAGATCAATGGCCCCAGATGCGTCAAGATCAAGAACAACTCGAAGAAAAGCTCTGGAATGTTCGAAAGAATATCTTAAATAAACAGGAGGAGACAGTCAAAGTCGCTGTGGCAAAGTGAGGTTCTGGTTGAGAATGTTCGTCACCCACTAATATGGTCTTCGAGTAAAGAGCAGCAATGGTTGGAACTGGGCTTGATCAAAAGGACGTCAGGGTAAGTTGATCCAAAACCCCTTAACACTATTTACACCTCCCTTATCAGACACTCGAAGTCGCGTTTTCTAAGGAATTAAAAACATTTTATTCCGAACAGGCCCTTCCCGCGTGGGATGCCCTTCGGTCAAGGCAGCAGAGCGCGCTTGAAGAACTGGGTGTCCCAGGTATGTTTGTGACCACTCTTAAGTCTGATAGGGAGGTAAGCGTTTTTGTTGGTGAGACGTCAGCCTCGGAACCGATCCGATTGCATTCATATCCCAGAAACAAATGCGGATTATTCAGGTATTGGATGGACTTTCTGGGTCGGAAGATGAAGACATATCACTGGCCCTGTGATCGTCTGACCTATCTTGTCAGTCTCTTTGCCATAGTCTCTCGGGACTTCCAGATTCACTTAACCCAGTATAACCTTTTCCATACCTGCTTACTGTTGTGCCGTTCTAGCAGGTGGTGTATACTCAATGTGTTATTGTCATGTATTCATACACATCCCGGTTTTAGGTTGTCCTTTATATATCGAGGTAGCTGCTCGAATGAATCATATGCATGCTAAGAAGACGCATGTGCACAAACAAGCATGTTGGATGACATTTATTGTCATGAGTTCTGCTCGAATCGAAATGAGTTCATAAAGATGATTCAGGACAACAAGGACGGACAACAGGGTGTGAGCCCCTCTCCTGCAGTTCGATATTATACGTGTTATGTGTACACTTCCCAAGAACCTTGTCAGCAACGCCTTTTCAAGAGTAATAAGTCAGCATGTTCAATATCTCTTGCAAAGTTTATGGGACACCTTTCAGCTTCTTATCGATTCTCGATGTATTGTCATGGAAGAGAGACTGCCCTGAGGGTGGCGGCGTGGCTTTTCGAAGCTCTCCCCACATATTTTCGACATAAATTGCGTCGCCCGCGTATGCAGCAGATTTAGTTGCTGTATCTTGGCCAAATGTCTCTTCTACCTGCTTAGTGTCGGGCGACGTGTCTTGAGAAAATGATGATTCAAATCCACATGAATCTTCAGATTTCTTGAAAAATGCGGGAACGTCTGAGGTCGCTTGACTGTGCCTTGCTTTGGGAACTTCAACCCCTGTGCACCGCTCCTTAGCTAAATGTCACACAATAAAAACACAACACAACACTGTTCGAATCACTCACCATTCTTACTGTTTTTAGATAAAACCAGGGACAAAGGGTCCTCATCTTTCGAAAGACGACTGAACGGAGACATGCAATGTAGTTGCACAGCAGCAGCTGCAATTGGGTGAGGTGTGAAATCCACCCAATCATAAGTATTACCCAGGGTGTAATCATAGAGAACTGCCGAGGTCCTCTTAAAAGACCTCTCTTCCTGTGAAAGTTCGGCATGAATGCTCGTAATGTCTTAGGATAGGTCAGAGGAACAGCAAAGCAATAGTGCCTGAGGAAGTAACCCAGGTGGTGTGAGGGCTACCGAGTCCGGTAACAGAAGCATATCTTGACCTTGGATATCAATGACACGAGTTCTAAGCCATGACTCGACTGGCAGGCCAGAAATAAAATCCACTGATGTTAGAAATCTGATATGTCAGCCATGACACTACATTAGTGGCTGGGATAGAAACCATTTAATGTTAGAACAGAGACAGGGTCATAGACAGTGAACCAGTTCCGATGATTGGAAGGCAGCCTGGGGGGCAAGAGATCCGTGGGTTCCGTGGGATCGATGAGAGAGGTGATACTTCGCACGCACGTCCACAATCTAACCCAATTCTGCTTCTCGGATTGAATATTAACCAGGAAAACGCAGGAGCCAAGTCTTAGGTTTGGGCAAGAGAACAGAGCATGGTACCCTGGCTGTTCTTCGACTTGTTATGGTTTATGAGGATTCAAAAACTCAAATACATGTCACCCATCACATGCATCAACAAGTACTCGAACCATGCTCCGCATACATATTCGCGAGATGTATGGTTTCCGCAGTGATTCAACTGAATAGAGCCGTGAGGGTGCATGTTTTTATGGGCGGTTGCTCAAGCCTTGACTTCCTGGTTTGAATGTGAAAGGTTTAGATTGGTGAGGAATGCTCGTTGGAGTCAGATTCACGTTGTGTGCTCGACACAGTTGAACTGCCGACTGTTGGCGAAGAGAAGAGAAGAGCTAGATAAATGTTTTAACCTTCTAAATGGCTGTGAATTTGGAATGGTTTCATATACGCATCTGCTATGGAGGAATCCGCGTGATGAGGCCACACTCTCGATGTCGATCAGCCAGTCCTTTTTGTGGAGTAATCATGCAGAGATGTCCATCAGGCGCTGATGCGCGAAGATGCCACCTGTGCGTGTTATGATAATGATCGTGCGCAGTATGAGAGCGGGTTAATATCACGACTTCTGCAGCATGTCGACAAGACAAAACAACATTGAAAGGGAATCTCATATGCATAACCGATGGCATCTGTTGGCGACTACCTACGTGCTAGAGATCGGCTCTACCCGATAGCGATCTCTCTTTCGTGACGTGACGTGAGGTGAGGCTGTGAGGGCTTCTTCATAGCCTTTGCCTCTATGCTATTGAATAACCCTCCCGAATCAGCCAGGACGCTGTCGTCACAACCGACACGTGGACAGAGCGTGTCCTGCTTCTTGCTTTAGTTTGGCACTGGAGACAGAGGTCACAAAGAATCTCATAATGCCTTACATCGTTTCCACATCTTGCTTTAGATTGCAGGCGCGATGCTGCGAGTTGTGTTGCGTGTTATCATGTACCCTGCTTGGATTGAACCTCACATCCCTGATCCTGCTGGTATAATGACAAACAACCGGTGCCAGTGCGTTCTGAACAAGGCATGCATGAACAACCTCATTACTCCTTCTTTCTCCAGACTATTTAAAGCGCATCTTTCGAACGCCATCCATATCATTTCCACTTCTCGCAATCTACCTATCTCCCCTCCATTACAATGAACGACATCACTCATACTGATGCTATCCTGTTTCCTGCCGATGGCCGCACCCCCCATCTTGTTGCTCTCATGTCCAGCACGGTCACCTCTACCGACCCCACAACTGGAGCCACGATTTCCCGTCGTGTGCCCCATCCACAGGTCCATATGAACTATATCGCAACAAACACTCCCCAGCAGGTATGGGGCGGTAGGGTACGTTCCCATAACGTGCAAGCCACCCAAAATCACATGCGTCGCTACAGGTTATCACCAATATCTCTTACGCACGGTTGGTTC
This sequence comes from Gomphus bonarii, assembly GCA_003316585.1. Classification (NCBI taxonomy): domain Eukaryota; kingdom Fungi; phylum Basidiomycota; class Agaricomycetes; order Gomphales; family Gomphaceae; genus Gomphus; species Gomphus bonarii. The sequence goes on along the minus strand of QFEC01011718.1, from coordinate 8,047 downwards.
CATCGTTATCCTCACACTTCGAATTTACGAGACCAATCTTTTTTTTTGTGGGTGGACAGAAACTTCCAGTACCCATATGTCGTTTTCTTTCCGGTCGTGTCTCAAAATGGGGGGCAATTCCCAACAAATTTAACGATTCGAGACATCCAAGGAGGAAACTTTAGAGATTCCAGCGAGTATATCATCTCTTTCCTTGTCCAGCCACTTACGAGTCCAAAGACTCCTGGAAGGGTGACATCGTCGTGGCCAAGTATTTTGACCACCCTTTTGGTACAATCATGGATACTGCAATGTCGGATTATCCGATGATCAGTAAGTCGTTTTTCTGGTTAATCGACAATGACCCTGATACTGTCCTCCTACGACAGAGAACTGGTTCTTACTCCATGGTCCCAATGATGTATGTATCCTCGTGACCTGGTGTAACCTCAGTTCTGATGTCTTTGTATTCTACCAGTCTTGAATATCTCTTCCGATGGAGAAACTCGATGATACTCGCTAGCGCAGAAATATTATGTCATATAAAAATACATATTCACAATTCACGGTGCACATTTTTTGAGTCCTTAGTTCCAAGTTTTGCGGCCGCTACAGCACGAGCTTCTATTCTCTTCTTCTTTGCTTCCGGGTCACAGTCTTCCGGAATTGGGCTGGCAGGATCGATGGGCCTGAATCGGAAATAATGAAATAAGAGATGATGAGAGGGTGAAAGAGTGCTTACGGGTGATTAACTCTCCCGACCTTCGGATAATGCTTATGGTTGGCAAAGAAATCCTTCCAGTGGTTGAGGCTCTACAATTACATCAAATGTGATACAGTCGAGATTGAATAGAGCATGTGAACATTCACGAACCTGTAGTTCATCTTCATCTAATCCGCGGAGGTCATGAGTCCTATGTTCTTTGAAGCACCCTGTAGCAAAGGCCCGAGCAGCGTCTTTGCCAGCCCTATGTTACAGTGCGATGCGAACACGAGGATCGATGGTGCATATTATTCAGTCTACACGTGAAAGTAATAGGAATATACGCACATGAACGCGTAAGATCCCCCTGGACCATATGTGGCTCGATTTGAAGATACATCATACACATCGTGATCTATCTGCCGCATAATTGCCACGTATCAGAGAGTGACGCTCCGAATAGATGATGAATATACACACTGCCAGGTACACGCCAAAGTGCTCTTTAGTGCCATCGAACTTCGCTAACTGACCCTCCGAGAACAGGGTCTGCGTTGTCTTGTAGGTCAATAATTCGCATTAGAACAGGTACTCAACAATATTTAATTCATCATACGGAACGACTCACCGGCCAAAAAGTCTTGAGATATCTATATTTGCCTTGATAATCCCAGAGATAATCTCCGGTTATGAAGTACCCTGCAAGCATGATACCTGCTACCACAAAAACCAAGAATTTAATCAAGCCCCACAGACCAATCTCCTCCTCCAAATCTTCTTTCTCTGGCGGGCCAACCTTTTCTCCTTGAGCCATCTTCTCCAGGCGCTCCTTGTTACGCTGTTTTCTGGCTTGCCGTTCCGCTTCCTCCCTCCTTCGATATTCCGTGTATCTGATTACATTGAGGTAGGGTTAACCATAGCGTGTTTCTGCCTTGAGAGAACGAAACGTACGCAAGGAAGGGTTTGTTAGCTGATTTTGTAGACACTTGCCTTCCTGACGCATCTATGGCTTTGGAATAAGGATCAGTGAGTGGCAAGTGTCCCGCTGGTTATTGTGGCGGGTATTAGCTGCTTATGGTATCATACCAGTTTCTTCCGCTGGAGGAGCTGGAGCTGGTTGTCTTCTTTCGGCTCCGGGCATGAACTCTGAAAGCCAACTCATATTCAACTATGCGATCGTCAACTTTGGGAGGATGTGTGGGAAGTAGGTATGGTTAGATTCGGCTGTGGCGACTATTGAAGCTTTTGGACCATCAGTCACGTGACTCCCAAGCCAGATCAAGTTTCAGAAATTTTATTATAAAACTATAAAATTAGAAGAATTATTGGATGATGTAAATATGTATATGTAGGGTGCCGGGACATCCGAAGCTGAGCTCAGCAAGTGGCTCAGATGCTGGGACATGTTTTGTTGGCCAGGTTTAATGTACGGTATGTTGAACAGATGCCGAGCAGTGTATTACATCAGAGGCTCAATATTCATGTACTTCTGTGAACAGTGATTGCTCAGGCAAAGGGCTGCAAAGCAAGACTCCTCTGTATAGTAAGTGATCTGATGCAGATGCTTCTTGATCTGGGAAACCAGCCCTGCCATGGAAATGGCTGTTGCAATATCCTTCATATCATCCTTGCAGTTATAAAAAGTCAGAGGGGCATCAATGTCTTGAATGCTGGACTGTGATATTGCTTCCAGTTTGCTGTCTCTTCAGCTGTCCCATGCCTTTCCATCCCACCCTATGCAACTTCCAGTTGACATGCCTGTACCCAATTTTATTTTCTCATTCTTTATCCAATTTACCATCCTCAATAGCTATTGACCTCTTAGGTCATTAGTCTGACCCTGCCTATGGACTAATTTTTGTTTGGATGGTTAATATTATGTGTGTATAATCTCATAAGTTGTCAGGATTTGACTGGTTTCATTATATTCTGTGTCTTCTGATTATGTAATAAGTGTTGAAGTAGGGCATAGGGTTTACTAGTGATAAATACATAGAAAGCCCACCTGGTGTAGAAGTAATCCTCAGAGAGCCAGCTGAGAGATAACTATCACACCAGTCACAAGCCTATACTCTACTCTGGTACTTATTACATAATCAGAAGATGTAAGGTGTGAGTGTAAATAAGGAGAGACAAGTTGAACTCTGACAGGTGATAAGGTCTGGCTAAATGCATAAACCATTATGACAACTTGCCCAATGAAAAAACTATATCACAAATGGTTGGATCCCTATATGGTAAATAAGGTTGTTTCATAGAATACCTATGGCCTCCAGCTTCCACCATTCTTTGGCTGCACCCACCCAATCTTCTCTGTTAACCTCCTCCACCCCTACCAAGAGGATCCAATCCCTGAATGATGTGCTTAACCTCCACCTCCTCCCATTATCCAAGATGGAGTTCCTGAGTATGAAGTTGAAAGGATCTTGGACAGCAGATTTTACTGAAGGTGACTGGAGTATTTATTATGCTGGAAGGGCTATGGAGCTGCAGATGATCTCTGGCTACCTGCAAAGGATGTCTCCAGAGCAAAGTGATTTGTCATGGAGTTTCATCAGCAGTGTAAGGGCAACCTTTGTTGCACTTGCAGATTCTCACACAGTACTAGCAAGGGGGAAATCCTAAGAGGAAAACCTAGAAACCCTTGCTAGCGAGCCTTCTGACTTATATACCTGTAAGGGTGACATTATTGACAAGGTCACAACAACAAGATACTCCAATATTTAATGAGCTGATAAGGGGGTTTTCCACCTGGTGTAGCGGTAATCCTCAGTTTATACAAAGGTACTAGCAATAAATACATAGAAAGCCCACCTGGTGTAGTGGTAATCCTCAGAGATCAAGCTAAGGGGTAACCGTTACACCAGTCACACTTATATACCCTAGTGGAAAGTTCTGGAAAGTTACAGAAAGTGATGGAAAGTCCTGGAAGGTCACAGAAAGTCATGGAAGGACATAAACGAGAAACAACAACTGACAACAAACTCCAAGCTGAACCCTGACAATACCTATGGTCCATGGTCTGCTTCATTAGCATACCTTGCCCCTCTCTTGGGCCCAAAGGTATGCAACCCTACTCTATAAAAACTTAACATCCCTGGAGCCAACTTCTGGGGACCTGAGCTAAGGTTTGGGCATTGGCCTGAAAGATGCCTGCCCAAACTGAGATATCCTCCTTCAGCCTGAGGGAGTTATGAGGGCGATGCTATTGACAAGGTCACAACAACAAGATACTCTAATATTTATGAGCTGATAAGGGATAATCCACCTGGTGTAGCAGTGATCCTCAGTTTATACACAGTTTACTAGCAACAAATACACAGAAAGCCTACCTGGTGTAGTGGTAATCCTCAGATATCAAGCTGAGGAGTCACTGTCACACCAGTCATGACCCTATGCCCTACTCCAGTGTTTATTACATAATCAAGACATGAATGCAAATAGGAAAATCATCAACCAAACCCTGACATCACCCCCCTCTCAATGCATGATGTCTCAGCGTGGCCTTCAAGAATGAACTACCATCCCTTCCAGAAGTTTTGGCTCAAATGGGTTTTGGAGGGTGGATTCAATGGAAACATCCCCCAAGATACCCTTTCAGGGCTCCTCAGAACAAGGGGAGGGTAGAGGTTTGGTCTGACTCAATCACCACTCCAGGATACAGTGGGAGTTTGAAAGAGTAGGTGGGGCCAACATTGCTGCATCTCTTGAATAGTGCTATCTCTGCACATTCCCCAATGATGTTGTGACACCATTCCCCAGTGAATCCCTCAAACATAAAGGGGGTAAGGGATGCACTTAGGTGTAATGGGTCCCCAGCTTTGTAGGGCTGATGGGTCCCAGGTTGCTTCTGCCAGAGAAGGGATAAAATGGGTTTGGGTTTGGTTGGCATGTTAAAGAATGTCTCAATTCACCTGATGTCTTTTGGTTCAAAGGACCAGTGTGAAGATAGGGGGTGGGATTGAAGAGGGATGAGGCTTTGCTGGCTGGATTGGGTGGACATGTTGTAGTGATGAGGGTAACCATTATTGAAGTGGGTGGAGAAGAGATTGATAGGAAATGTTTATATAAGGTTGAGTGAAGTGAATAGAATGTCAGGTGGGACTTCACTTATTTTGGGGTTGAGTGTCACATGTTTGGTTCCTCCCTTCTGTCTAATCAAAGAGGTGCCATTTGGGAGTTTCTGTGAAATTCTCTAAGGTTTGAAAGGGGAGGGTGGTATATAGGGTAGCTGATATATGCTGTGAAGCTTCAGGGTTTTGTTGATGAAACTCCTGGATAAGTTACTTTGCTCCAGAAACATTCTTCACAGGTAGCCAGAGGTCATCTGCAGCTCTATAACCCTTCCAGTGTATTAGGTACTCTAGTTGTCCTTGGTGAACCCTGCTATCTAGGATCCTCTTGACTTCATACTCAGGGATTCCATCTCAGATAACAGGAGGGGGTGGGGGTTGAGCATGTTATTCTTGAATTGGATCCTCTTGGTAGGGACATAGGAGGTTGACAGAGAAGACTGGATAGGTGTGACCAAAGAATGAGGGAAGTTGGAGGCCATAGGCATTCTGTGATACAATCTTGTTTACTACATAAGGACCTAACCATTTGTGATCTAACTTCTTCATTGGGTAAGTGGTTGTAATATTTCGTGTGTTTAGCCAGACATTATCTCCAATCTTGTATGTGAGAGCATGTCAGGGTTCAGTTAGAGATCGCTGTCAGTTGTTGTTTCTCACTTATGTCCTTCTATAACTTTCCATAACCTTCTGGAACTTTCCATAATTTTCCATCACCTTCCACAACTTTCTGGGACCTTCTATCACTTTCTATCACCTTCTAGAATCTTCCAGAACCTTCTGTCACCTTCTATGACCTTCTGTGACTTTCCACTAGGGTATATAAGTGTGACTGGTGTAACGGTTACCCCTCAGCTTGATCTCTGAGGATTACCACTACACCAGGTGGGCTTCTATGTATTTATTGCTAGTAATATTTGTATAAACTGAGGATTACTGCTACACCAGGTGGAAAATACCCTTATCAGCTCATTAAACATTGGAGTATCTTGTTGTCCTGACCTTGTCAATAGCATTGCCCTCACAGAGCAGTCTGACAGTGTAGGTCATAGAATCATGCCATGTCATCTGCAGCCTTTGACAGGGCAGAGCATGCTTCAATAGTGGCCATCTCCATGTGAGTGGTGAATTCATCCAGTGCTTCTAATTGGGTTTCTTGGGTTGGTTCTAGTCCAAGTCTTGGGTGCTGACCACTGGTGAGCATGAAGGGGGTAGTCTGTGTTGCAGAGTGAATTTGATTATTGTATGCAAATTCAGCAAGAGAGATCCATTCTAACCAGTCATCTTGACATTGATTGACAAAAAGCTGGAGATATTGCTCAATCTCCTGATTGACTTGTTCTGTCTGGCCATCTGACTGTGGATGATAGGCTGTGGAGGCTGTAACCTTGATGCCTAAGAGCTTATTTAGTTCTTGCATGAACTGGGAGATGAATTGGGTGCTACAGTCACTGATGACCTCCTCAGGTAAACCATGGAGCTTCCACACATGGTGATGGAAAAGTCTGGCAATTCCTACTGAGTTCACATCAGATGTGGTGGGGATAATGTGTGCATGTTTTGAGAGGCAGTCTACTGTGACAAGAAGGGCATTGTAGCCATGACTGACAGGCAGTTCTGTGATTAGATCAACAGTGATAACCTGCTATCTGTGGTCTGGAACACAATTGGGGAGGAGTTTGCCAATGTGGGGTGGCAGGGAAGGTTTTTGTCCTGTTGCAGCGGTTACAAGCCCTTACATATTTGGCAATGTACCATTCCATGCCTGGTGTCAGGGTTCAGCTTGGAGTTCATCATTTGGTTTGTTGTCTCCTGCTTATGTTTTTCCATGCCTTGTGTCTTCTGATTACATAATAAGTGCGAGATTAGGGTATATAAGCCATGACTAGTGTAACAGTTACCCCTCAGTTGATCTCTGAGGATTACCACTACACCAGGTGGAGAACCCCCCTTATCAGCTCATTAATATTGGTGTATCTTGGTATTGTGACTTTGTCAATAGCATCACCCTCATAGAAGATCAAGCTCCCTTTCAGACAACCTCACATATTCTTTCCATCAGTTTCCACCTAATATCATGTCTAACCAAATCCCAGAGCAATATTGGGAGTCCCTGGGTGAACCTGGGATTAACCTCAGAAACATATTTACCACTCAGGCAAACCAAGTTAAACTTTTACAGTACCAGAATGAAGTACTTCAAAACCAGTTGAGGACTATGCAGAACAATATGACCAGTACTGCCTCAGCTGCAGCAATTGCAGCAACCCAGCACTTGTCTACCCATATTCCTGCACCCAGCCCCCCTTCTCATCACTCTATCAACGCAGCTGATCTGGGGAAGTTTACTGGAGATAGGGCAGACATGGAAGGATGTATCCATGCTGTGAAGCTCTCTATCACCCTTCAACCAGGAGCATTCCCAGATGAACAAACAAAAATGCTATATGCCCTCTTGTTCATGTCAGGAGGATCTGCAGCAACCTGGGCACAAAATAAGACCCAAGCTATCATTGACAGAACCTCTCCAATCAGTACCTTTGAGGAATTTGCTAAACAGGTTGAAGTAGCCTTTGGAGACCCTGATTGTGCCAGAACAGCCTGCACCAAACTGCATGACCTCAAGATGACATTTAGCATGTTAGCAGATGATTATACTGCACAGTTTGAGATCTTTGCAGGGAGAACAGGCTTTAATGATGAGGCACTAGAGGATGCCTATGCATGAGGACTTCAAGTGACAATTATAGACAAGATCCATGCACAACCATTTCTCCCATCCAACCTCAAGGCATGGAAGGAAGCCGCATGTCAGATTGATCACAACTATTGCCATCTTGTGGAAGTTAAGAAAGCACAAGCATCTCATAGTTCTCACTGCACTGTCCCAACCCATACTACAACTGCTCCTGCCATGCCCACACCCAACACTGTCACACCCATGGATATAGATTCTAATCAACAATGCATTGAGACTTGGATATGCTACAATGGTGGCAAGCAAGGCCATATCTCCCCAGCATGCCCAGGGCCCTGCAAGGAATGTGTCTGCACCAACCTCACAGGAGCTGCACTTACAGACATGATCTCAGAGTCAGTAGCAGCTGCTCTAGATGCTTGCGAGGCAGCACAGAAGGCAAGGGTCCAAACTTCTAAAGAAGGAGGGAAACAGGGTTTTTAGGCAAGTCATCAGTGAAAGACATACCCCACTTGACAAATTGGTTTTCAGTTCTTAAAACATGTATGCTAGGGAATACTAGAGACATGCTACACTCATTGCCAACCCTAGACC